>APFE030987362.1:0-28819 GCA_000404065.3 Pinus taeda
GTTGGTTCGGCAAGTTGAACAATCATCTTCCTGTTACGCGACGAATGTACCCTTCTCCATTTCCTTCCTCTCAACAACACGATCATATTTTTCTGTTGCTTTTTTGGCGTCCTCTTTTTTTCTTTTCTACGAGGTAGTCCCAATTTTAGTCCTCATCTTTTTGCAACTCCACGATAAAGAAATAGTGCATACCTCTTTTAACACGCACCCAAAAAATCAATAAAAGCTCAAAAAAAATAGCACATACCTCTTTTAACCACTGCACAACATGTGGGAAGTACATCAACGAAGCCAAAACAAAAAAGTTAAAAACAAAAATTACCATTATCTAAACAGCAAAAGCAAAATCCCAAAAAAAAATAAAACACAAAACCGACGAAAAAACTAGAAGCAAAAAGACGCTGGACATTGCTAAATCAGAAAGAAAAAGCAGAAAGGAAAAAAAGAAAAATCAACCAGGTGCAATGCTAAATCAACCCACTACCCAAGATGCTCTGCCCTGTAGCTACACTCAGTTTATGTCTTGCTTTGTACCGGCATTCTGCTTTGCTACACGTGAAAGGTATCACCTCTAAACAAAACTGAAGAACATAAGAACACATGTACATTCATATATTATATATATATTTAGAGGTAATCGTTATATATATTTATAATGAATAGAGGTAATCTATATATATACATCATTAATTAACCGAGCGTGTTTACAGAAATGGAATATGACGGCCTCCTTTTTTGAAATTCCATCATGTGTTCTCTCGCTAGTTCTTCAAATGAGGGTTAGAATATTGGAGGGTCAAATTGCCCTAGCACGTACCTTCTACTGGTCCAAGGGTTGAGGATTCCTTCACTATGCCAATTCGCTTCATTTTGCAGAGTATCGATGACATACTGCAATTTATGATGGGGACCACATGATTAGGCTCTGGACCCATAACTCTGGAACTCCCATCCCATGCTCAATCACCTGGACAAAATGAACCACCATGCTCCTACTCCATGTGATCCCGCTCTGCATCCTACAATTTACAAAAATTTCCATGGATCCCTTCGAAATTCTATGTAGTCCCCTCACATTCATTTAGTGGCACCCACGCTATGTATGGGTCTGCATTCTCCCTCTGGATGCCAAGTGGTTAAGCAGCAACTCCCACGCAGATGTGCACCAACCAGCTTTTCTACCAGCTCTCTCGATCGTAAGTTCAAACCTTATTTACCTATTTCTAGTGTCCACAACGGCTATGCATTTTTCAATTCACATGATAGCCGTTTTATGCACCTGCCATCGATAACCTCCGATACGCTCCACGACCTTTTACTCACATAAATTTTTGTTTTAAATGCTTTCTCCCGTGGTGCCCACATTGCTGACATGGATGATGGTCGTTTTCAAGTTGGGAGTGTCATTGTTAGAGTAGGTTAACGTTTATTTCACGTTAACATCCAAATTAGAAAGTAAAAAGTCATTAATCAAAATAAAAATAGAAATTTTCCAATTACAAATATGGGAAAATTGATTAACAATAGATTTAATGTTTAAAATGGTCAAACTTGTTAATCTTTTTTTTGATATTAATAATTTAACTATACATTTGAGATTAACAATTTTGCAGGTTGGTTTTCAAAATGCAAAAATGTTACCAGTTATCTCAACTATAACATGGTTAATTTATCATACAATCATTTTACGACGATAACAAGGATTATGTAAAAAAGAACTAAGTAAAGATGAAGATATTCCCATGAGGCATACCAAAGGGAATTCTTAACAAGTAGAGCAACCACGTATTTAGACTGAAGGGAAATTCATTGATATCCAAGATCTTTCCACATATGTAATTGAATAATAATAAAAGAATTGAAGAGGACTATTTGCAACTTACCATGGTTTATACTTGTGCCAAAGGCTACCATAAAGTATTCAAGGACCTATTCGAAGGCAAGAGATTTTCCTATAATTGGTGCAAACACAAGAAGAGTTAATCTACAAATTGTTGATCAGATGCAATTCTATCATACCCATGAAGTTTCATACCCTTAGTCTTTTTTTATGGTGCCATACCCTTAATACTTCAACTCAATACTTCTTCAATTAGAAAAAAAAGTGTGGGATAGTGGGCCCCCTTGTATGACTCCACAAGGTGGAATGAATGTTGAGGGTGACCCATTTACGAAGATCAAGAAGAAGCCATTGGAAATAAGTTCGCTTGTTCTAACTTTGAGGATGATATTACACTAAACATGCTCCATTTTGCTCAATCAAATCCTTCTACAATTAAAAAATATATTTGAAGTCATCTTTATTGCATTGTCATAGATAATCTGACGTGATTTAAATTTTGCTAGAAGTGATATGTTGTGGTACATTTTCTCATTGGAGCTTCTTTCCACTATTTAGCTAAATTCTGCTAGACATATGGATTATTGAGCTAAAACGCTTCAAAATTAAATCAATAATTTTTGGGATTCATGTCTAATCTAGTTTCAAACTTATTGGTCAACGATTCAAGCCCATGCTTCCAAGAAACTTATTGGCCTTATGATCATTAAATATTCTGAAAAGGAAATTCATCTAGTTTAGAGCTTATGTGATGAAGGACCCCTCTTCTATTGTCCTGGGTGTGAGTTTCATTGGATTTTTCAATTTCAACTAAAATTAGGCTTCAATTACTGACTTCAAAAAACCACAAATCTACATCTGGTCATCTCATACCTATGATTTGAATAGAAAGTGGAATCCACCCATGGTATCCATCCACGGTATCCACCTGTGCTATTGTAACTCAAGAATCCAACGAGAATACTATAAATAAAAGGCCTAACTTGGTAAAATGACAAATGGTTCCTTCACATTGTAGGGTAAATGATTTATCCATATAATAAAGAATTATATTTTTTTCATATATAGTTAGGTATTCAGTGTGTGTATTTTTTCTTCAAGGTTTTTCTAAGAATAGTTGCATGGCATATTTATATTCTTTCTCTCCTACTTTCTTTCATTATTGATTGTTCCTAGATCATATCCCTTATGATCTAGATATGTGGTATGAGAGCCAGGTTGATATAATAAATGTATGTCTAAGCCATTGCTATGAGATTCTAGTTATTATTTAGATGGAAGATTAAATTTTCTCCTTGGCGAGGGTTGTGCCTTTTATTTCCTCAAATCATCAGTAAGGGGAAAAGGATCAAACCCCATGGTTCTGGTTGTCATTAGAAGGGTTGTAGGAAGCTCTAAGATGGAGTAACATAATGATGACATGCCCCAAACAAGATATGTGGTGGAGTAATTGTAGATTGGAATTGATGTTAATCTTTATGTGCCCTTCGATAATGGAAAGAATGGATTGCATAAGTTTTTTTGTAAGAAAAAAACACTAGTCTAGGTTCTAATCTGGTGGAGCCATGGCCTCATGGCCAAGCTACAAGCCTACATATTTCTTAAAGATGGTTCTCCCAAGAAGCAATGGTACATGCTCAAAGACCTCAATAAACCTCATTATGTTGTTTCCTTTATTGATTCCACCGTGAAATACTACCTCACCCACCAAGAATCGAGAGATTATAGCCATGCATAAATTAAGGATGGATACGTAACATATGCTTGGGAGGAGAAGATGCACAAATAATCTAGGATTTTCTTCTATTTTCTAATCATTCCCCACACCCTAGACTACAATGTTGAACATTATAATGATGTGGAGGATACCATGGATAGGGCCTATGCTTGGCTCACTACCTGTCAAGCCTCTAGAGTGCTCATGGTTCTCCCCAACATTCAAACTGGCCCTTTTCTTGCCAAGATACCTGGCAAAAGGGTGACCACTATGCTAAGCACAGGGTCCCTCTCTCACCTCTCAAGAATATAAAATCCAAGGATTTATAGCTTTTAAGGTTACAATTACATCAACATGAGTGACGTCATAGTCTCCATGAATGTCATAGGAAATGGTGTGAATGGATTCATTATATTTCATATCATACCATCCAAGATTTTAGCCACCACCCACATGTTTCAAGAGGTTAAAATTCTTTCATAGAAATACATGTTCACAAAACAAAAAATGCTGGCCATAGTGCATGGTGAGTTTGTGCTCCATAATAGGGGTAATGAAAGTTATGGATGTCATGTGGCAGGGTTCCAGAAAATGATCCATGCATTTGGTTCATGTATATATTCTACCAATGATGTGTTTCCCACTGCCTATCCATGAGATCCGAGAGTGAAGAGCCTCTTATTTCTTCATACTGTAGCTAATACATGTTGAATATTTTAGGTCAACTTTCAAATCACATCCAAAATGAGTGGAATATTTTGGATCTCTACGCACAACACTAAGAATTCCATTGGAATATTTTTGATGTTTCCAAACCCCTCACCTATGTAAGATTTCAAAGGTTTTCCATTTCCAAATCCTTTTCCAATCGAATACTTACGATATTTTCCCTTCTCAATGGAATATTTTTTTTGTAGCCCATTCCAATGGAAGATTATCATTCTTGACCCCCTCCAACAGAAGGATTTTGTCATTGGTACTAGTTGGGTGAAAACTTTTGACATCATACACAACAAGATGAAGACATTTCTAACTATAACCTTCTAGGGGAAACTTCCATCATAGACCCATGTCAATGGAGATTTTACCATCTAGGGCCTATCCATACACTATTTGTATCAGAGTTGGCCCACAAGTGTCATGGGGTATCAATACCTCTTGACCTTCATTTGTGACAGTTGTGGGTCACCTACAAACCAATGTTTATGGATCAACTACAAAACACCCTTTCCATTGATGTTCATTTTCTAGGCTAGACACTATCAATATCAAAGTTAGCCCATAAGCATTATAGGATACTATATCCTTTGACCTTTTCTCACCATGATTATGGGTCAACCACGCAAAACCCTTATATTCATTGGCTCATATTAAACAAAAGCTTCTCACAAGGGAACTTGACACAATGGGAACCATTTCTTCCTAAGGGAAAAAACTTGATCCTAATGGAAAGTAGTATCTACACATGGTATTTACCCATGGTATTGTAAGTTGTAACTCAAGAAGGCACCTAGAATACCATAAATAATGGGTGTCACCTTGTAAAAGGACAAATATGTCCTTCAAAATGTAGGATAAATGATTTCTCCATTTAATAAAGAATTATTTTATTTTCACATATTGTTATGTATTTACGGTGTGTATTTTGTATTTAAAGTTTTTATAAGAATTGTTTCAAAGCATATTTGTATTTTCTCTCTCCTACTCTTTGTAAGCATTTATGGTTTCTAAATCTTAGACGCCGAGATCCGTATCAACCTCCCCTATTTTCATCCAAGGATTCAACCATAAATATTGTTCCACAAATGGGTAACCATGTCCTATAATATAAGGGATGGGTTGAATACTGTGAAAAAAGAAAAACATATATTCCTAGTTAGATTGGGTCCATAAACAATGGAAATGAAGCCCATTTATGTCAACCATATTAGTTGATACTTTACTGTGACAAATCTTTGAGTGGAAAAAGTGTTTGAAAGCATAATCTCATGGTGGATGTATAATAAAGTAATTCCCCTTGATGCCTCATGTACATCTAATATTATTGAGCTATAGTTTATTGAACAAGTAGTATCAATTTTAGACAGCATATCAAATGAGCACTTTGTTTCCTATAGAATAGCCATAGTTGGCTTTTCTTTCAGAATTTTATTTTTAATAAATATTTGTTTTTTTCATTCATTCGTCTGATAATTTATGATTGTATATTCTTTGGGCATTTGAGCGGGTGGGGTGGAACATGTTCATCATCAATGCCATTATTCTTAAATTGACTGGCATTTCTCTCAACTCTTGTAGAAGTTTCTTAGTTCTTCTTTATACAACCTTTTATTCTATTTTCCTATTTTTATCATTATTTTAGTGTTTTAGTTTCAACTGCTAAAGAGATAGACTAGTGATGCTTACATTATAATTTTTATTCCTAAAATTATCCTTTTTTTATCAAGGCTTTTGTCAAAATTTAAATTTATTGATTCAATATTGACTCAGTCTATTTCCCATCCCATTCTAATACTAAATATTGTGAATCAAGCTTGCTAAGCTCCATATCTTCACATTCCTCTAAGTTTGTTAGGTCCCTAACGTCTTAATCCATTTATGTGTCTTTATTGTCTCCACCATTATTGTTTCTTCACTTCATTCATTATATCATTCTTTCCCATGTTTCTTATAACTAGTGGGATTACTCCTTAGGATTATTGGTAACCTTGCTTAATTTTTCCACCATCTTCTTGGATAACATTTCATTTCAATTACATGATATTTTCCAATGAAATCAACATCCAAGGAGGGCTTTTTCCTGGATTTTTTCTTTCTTACCACATTTTCAAAACTCCTAGGTTCTTTCTCCATTTATGATTTAGGGACAAAGGAAGATTTATTAAGAGGAAAATACCTAAATATGTTCCCTTGCTAATGATATTTGTGTTGATGTCGCTTGTTGTGATGACAGTCCTCCTACCAACATCCTTTCAACTGAGCCTGTATTAAGAACATGTTTTGGTACCAGAAATACTTGCTCATTGTCCCATGCCTTGAAACGTGTGTTAGTTGTTTGGAAAATACAAGGATGCAAATTTGGAGAATAGTTTCGTCTAAGGAATACATTCTTTTAACTATGAATTTTTTTTCTAGTCTCCTAGGATAAACTTTTAGTTGTTCAATATTGTATAAAAATTATAAATAAACTAAGAAAATATATCTAAAATTGCAACAACAAATAAAAGAGCAAGGCGAAGCAATAAGAAAAAAACAATGAAAATTGTTTCTACAATTCAAACCATACAAAGTAAAGTGTGCATGTTATTTTGAAGAGAAAACTCTATACTAAACACACAAACCCAATAACCAAAATAAGATAAATTATCTCACTCCCCATATGATTAGCAAAAAGAGGTAAACACACGAGTAATTCACTATAAAATGTATTTTCAAATATTTAAAACCTTTAGTATTAAAGTAGCTTTAAAATATTTAAAATTTATTTAAATTATCAATATTAAAAAAAAATAACACATTTTGAATAGAAATTTACATACTAGCACAATTATATAAATTAAATGGTTAGTGAATGTTAGTAATTATCAATCCATAATAAAGACCAAAACATTTACTTCATCATACATCATAGGTTGCTAAAATTTCAAATTTTATGAAATTAACATTATTATTATTATCATTATGATTATAAGATGAACATATATTCATTTAAGAAAGAATGGAAAAAGATTTTTATCCATGAAGATTTAGATCCACTTTATTATGAAGTTTCTTAATCTATAAATAGGGTATGTACAATACCATGGACTAGAGCCATGTATTTTCGATATCACGTGCCGAAAAAACCAAAACTCATTTCAAATGAAACTTGTTCATATGATATTTTGTTAACTAGCAGTTCCACCATATGTCGCAAAGAAACACCATAAGGCGGGAGCATAGACCTTTATTTTAGTTTATTTTACAATGGTAAAATTAACAAAGACTTCTTGCATAGAAAAAGGAGAAAGATGGAATGGGAGGGAGCCAAAGGCTTGTTACATTGATATGTGTATTATTATGGAATTGGATGGGACATACATGATTAAATAGTGGGATACATCAAATCATTGTCTTCCTTTTGAGTCCCCAACATTCAACAATGAATTCATCTTATTGTTAACTATTATCCTACAACCCATTCCACAGATGTGTTCTTAAGACGAAGTGCCAACTATTCCAACAAGAGGAAGAAGGAACTGCTAACTATTTCGGCCATTGTATGGTTGTCCCAAAGCGCAAGGACATGGTCAAGCTTGGCCAAGTAGTTGAGAAAATCCACGCCGAGAAGTATAATGGAGCTGGAGTTGGTCCACGCCCAGAGACTTCACCATCCATTCCCTAGATGGAACTGATTTAACTTCTGCTGTTGATACCTATCAACACTCACCAACGATACTTTAGGTGGATTTGTTAGTTTTAATTGCAATCACAATATAATAAATATAGCATATACTAAACATTCCTTCACACTAATTCTTGTTTTTATGTACATTTAGTGTTTATTAAGGCATTGTGAAAATCTTGAGTGAAATCCTGATAGATAGATCAAAGTTTGTAAGCATAGATATGAAAGAATACATGTGACCTTTTTGTATTTACTTCTTCAAGAATTCATTCCATCACGGTGTTGAGAGATATTTGAAATGCAACCATCACATCCAGTGTCCTGTTTATTGTTTCTCGTTTATGGAAATAATAGTATTGTAGATGTAATGTTTTTTTTTTATTTTCTATTGTTAGAAAATTATATATTACAGAGCAATGGAATACATAAAATATATTGCAGAAATACAAACACACAAAACAAGAGACACACATATATACGTGGTTCACCCAATTTGGGTTATGTCCATGGAGAAACAGCCAATCCTTCCTTTTATATTATCTAGCAAAGTGAAGAGATACAAGCTACAAAAAATCCATTGTAATTCCCTTTTTTCTCTCACACAATCTCCTCTCTCTTTCTCACTCAGAATATAGAGCTACATAGATGCAATACAATTCCCTCATATATAGCGAGGGGTTTCCTTCTAGGAAAAAAACACTAAATTAAACATAACTTCTACCGTCATATCTTCGCCTAATGAATGACCCAGATTATACAAAATTACAACATTTTACAAGGAAATTTGACATCTATTTTTAGCTTGGGGTTCACTACCCCCAATCCCCCACCAGGGGGGATCCAAATAATCATCGTCACCACCCCCCAGCGGATGCCCCTAGCGACATACATTCTACGGGCGGCATTATGAACTGGGGTCCAATGTGGGGATACCTCTGAATAAAGAAGATAATTGGGATCCACACCCAACATTTATTTGTATTCTTTGGTTTGAGATTCACATTAACTCTTTTGAAATAGAGTATGAAAATAATTATTCTATCATTCTCTAAAACTTGGTTCAAAAATGATCTATATGTAAAGACCATTTTCAGAATTGTGGGTGTAACAATATTTATTGAAGCGGATAATGTCACATCATTTTGAATGTCATTCACTTTGGGCATTGTCTTTCTTTCTAGAATATGTTAAACCCAATCGAGAAAATTTTCGTTTATTTCAAATGGATTATAAAGTAGGATAAAAACATATTTTGATCATTGCAATAAATTTAGAAAAAATTATATAGTTATGAAAGAAACATCCATTACAATGAATATCGCTATTTATGCATCCTAATTAAATACACAGAGATTGTCTAAGCAGTTGTAATAACATTTTCAAATAAAGTAAAGAAAACAAATACAGTCAATAGTTCCCTTCACAACATCTATTGTGATATTTTTTTCACAATTCCTAGTAAGAACACTTAAGAATATAGATATAGGAATGCTAAACAGGAAAATCCAATGGTATATTTTTATATTGACACACATTTCTCTACCAATATTTTTCTTCCAGCACTTTAGGAGGCCAAACATATCTATAGTTCATTTCCATTCTGAGTTTCTGCATAAAAACTGAGTCATTTTAGGGAGTATTTTTTTGTCCCATGATTATATCATCAACCTTTTACAACAAAAAACCATTTTGATGAAAATACAAGATGATGATGAACAATTCCCCACTGTGATAGGAAAGGAAGATGGTGCTCTACACTGAAGCACCAAAGGGTCTAGGGTAGCAGGCGGTCCGACGTTTTATTGTCGTCATCATTGCTTTTGCCATTTTCCTACAGTGAGGAGCTCACCGTCACGTCTTCTGGACTAGTTCCCTACCCATTCTACAACCGTTACTTCCATCCCTGATTTTGTCTACAACAATTGGAATGGAGTTAGAATTTCTCGATTATTCCACCAACTCAAATCCCTATGAGCCGATTTGGGCACTCCCTCATACTATGTCAAGTTCTGGTCCTCATTTCACATTGTTTCACCTGTGGATAGGCCTGTTGTCTGTCATTGAGCTTTCTAAACCATATGTTCCCTACCTATCAGCTTCTACTCCCCCCATTGCATCTCGTAGGCTTGACTTCCCTCCACTCTCTCCTACTACGCTCAACCTTCTTGCTGCTTGCATTGCACCCTCCCCTAACTTTGATTCCATTTTGCCTGAGGCATCCCTTCACCTTGTATTGTTTGGCATTCCCATTTCTTTAGGGTTGTCATAATCTAGGATATCCTCTATCCCTCACTCCACACTGGACAACAACCCTAACCCTACCTCTTTTTAGGGGAATTTTCCTATTCCCTCTGCCAGCTTCAATATTCTAGTAGTTAACCCTCGGAACTCCTCCCCTTCTCCACATATGGACTCACAAGGCAATCACAACCCCTTCCTAGACCATTCGACAACTACATAGACTAGTAAGGCCAGGAAGAGTAAGTGTGTCAAGGCCTTCAGAAAGGGCATCAATCTTAGATTTGGGGAAGGTATCATTATGGGAAAAGTGGTGGATACTTCAAATAGGGTTCTAGTGGGGTGTGTGAGGGCAAGAACATATTCGGCTGAGTGGCTTTGCTTCTAGACCTTCAATATTTGGGTCACTTTACTTAAGGAAATTACGTCGATCACCATTCTAATTCCACGACGGTTTGCCCTCAGTTTCCACCGAGAAGAATATAGAGATTGGATACTCTCCCACTACTAGCATATCAAAATGGACCCTATGCTTCTAAACAATGGAGACCTATATCCAACAAAGTACTTTTATATAACTGTAATCATTGCTTTATATAACTGTAGTCATTGTTCGATTTGTGTGATATGAAGTAACTGTAGGACAAGACCAATGCCATCGTTCACTGACAATGCCAACATAACAATAAAATTCATTTTTTTTATGTCTCGAAATAACAATGCCATCGTTCACCGACTAAAATTCAGGGGACGTCTGTATGTAACTTCTTTGTTTTCATTGATGTCTGCATGCCATTATCTCTTTCCGACAGCCTCCTTTTTTACGGACGTGTTTTCAATTTGCTATTAATTTTATATATGAATTTTATAATTAATATATTCTAATCATTCTCATATCATTATACATTTTAAACTTTAATTTTTGAACTCTTTTTAAATTTTTATATAAATTGTTTTCATTTTATCTTTTTAAATATTTGATTTTCTTATTTTAAATATTTAATTTATTTAATAAATAATTATATTAAATTATCTTAATATTAAATTAAATTAATACCATTATTGTTCTATATTCTATCTTATATTTTCTGGTATTTGATTTATATTTATATAGTTATTAGTGAATAATTTTTTTAGTTAATTATTATATTTGAATTGTTTAATTATGGAAACATGAAGCTTCTTATGGAAACTCTAGTGAAAATTTTAAAAATAGGAGAAGATGGAGGCTCCAACTTAGAGGTCAGTTTAGAGGGGAAATCAGGGACATGGATTAACCAAAGAGAAAATCTAAGAAATAACATGAAAAGGAACAACCCAATTCAAGTGGCATGAACCATTCACAATTATCGTTCAAGACGGAAGAAAAACTCTACATTAAGCCATATCAAGGTGAGATTAATTCTTTGAAGTTAAATCACTAATTATATTTGTTAGAGGTTTATTTTAGAGTTGACCACACAGATGAGGGACCTAAAATTTGATTTTAGCATTTGATATTATAGGGACATTCCGTAACTTGGTGGGAAATCCATACGAAAACCTTCAGACTAGAGGGATACCCTGTAGTGATTAAGTGGGAAGATTTCAATATCCTCATCAAGTAGTTTTACCATATTGGGTATGTGTGAGAACAATGGATCTAGAAGAATTACCTTGGGTAGATATAAGTGCTGAGTGTATAGGAGTACACCACGAAATTTAGGAAGATGGAGATAATTTTTAGTATCTCCACAAAGAACCATACATGTTTCTCAAGTATATGGGGGTTATAAAGAACCATCAATGCAAGAAACAAATGTTGTTTAAACCCATAACGAAGAATGGGGATTATGTACAGGCACAATAATAATATAAAATAAGGAAAAACAACTAGGTCAAAGTAGAAAGAGCACCATAGAGCTTCCTAGAATGGGAAAGAAAAAATATAACAGTGATAACACACTAGTGAATATATCGTAGCAACAACTATAACCACTATAACATTTTTGGTCTTATACAGAAGAAGTGTTGGAAGTTGTATCTAGAGCTAAACCCAAAGAACCAAAAGAAATATTCTAAGAAGAATAATCTCATGGCCATAGATTCAGGTAACTAGTTGGAAAGAAGCTCATATGTGGATGAGGAAGAGAAATAAATGACCATTCTCTTCCTTAGAAAGACACGAATAGAGAAGGCTAAAATTGATATTCTATTCAACTTGAGATCATAGAAAAATTTCATAGCAATAAATCTAGTCTTGAAACTAGCACTAGAGACTCATGAAAATTCTAGCCCATAACGATTAAGATGTGTCAACAAGGATGCAAGGATAAATGTAAAAAGATAGTGCAAAATCAAATTGTATATTACTGTTGATTTTCTTGTTTGATGTGGCCAGCCCACGTGGTCCCATGCCAGCACAATCCTTCGTGGTCCTTCGCTAATATTCAGATATTGAATATGGTTTGATTGCAATTGATGCGGTAGGTGATTATTAATCAACCCACGGTACTTACCTGTCCTTGTTGCGACACCTGTCCTCCTCGAAGCTGCCAAACCCTAATTCTCACTTATTCCCTTTTCACTTTGTCAATTCGCGCTCATTTGTCATTTTCACCTCGTCGTTTTGATGCTCTGTGGTTCTGCTCTGATGCTCGGCTCCGCCTCTGGTTGTTCTACGCCTGTGTTGACACACTGTTGAATTTATGAAGGGTTAATGGATAAACGATATGGTTTTTCACTGTCTTTTCATCCGTGTATCCGGTTCAGGCTTTACTGGTGAGTTATGGTTCTTTTACTTAGCATTTGGCTTGTTTTTCGTGTCTATGCTCAGTCGACTGGTTCTACTTCTGTATTTACAGTTTGTCTCGGTCAATGGCGCTATAATTTTGTGGTGAATGCTGGTGTTGAGGGTTTCTGGTTTGCCCAGTTGACAATGTGCAGTTCGTTGGTCTGCAACCTGGTATTTCTCTGGCGCTCGGCTCTGTGCTCAGGTAATTCACTTGTTCCCTGCTATAGTTCCTTGTTTGCTATTCGAGCTGTGTCTAACAATACTCGGCCCCTCCGTGGTCAGGGTTTCACTTCATTTCGGTGAGTTGTGGACTCGGTTCACTTTCAGGTATGGCTCTCCCCTTTAGCCATAAACGGCTTCGCTTCTTGCTAATTCGTTTTTAGCTTGACGGCTTCGTTTCTGGTTCGAGGGTTTTATTTTGGTAACAAACCCTAACTTAACTCCTTCGTAATGGTTGCAGGTGACCGATTCCGTAGCTCTCGCAAAGATTTTGGTCGATATTTCTCCCGGGTAGCTCTGTTCTTATCTTGGTTGATTTCGTGGCTCTTCGTTTTGGCTGTGTCTGCTTGTGTCTGTAGTCTATATATTGGATGCTTCCGTGGCTCTTTGTTCTTGCTGTAGTTACTTGCATCTGTATGATTAATAGTTGTAGCGTTTAATGTTTGGCTGTTCCAACCCATAGCCGTGGTGTGGAGGGTTGCTGTAGGTTCTGTTAGTTGATTGTTCGGTTCATCAAACCCTCGTCGCACAGTTCATTCATGTAATTTTAAATTCGACAAGCCTGCAATGTATTATACAGTGATATGTAATCTATGATTAAGTTTGATGCTGTTGCTTACCCGGTTTCGACTGTGGGTCGTTGTGTTCTTCAACACTATTCGCTTCTTTCTGCCTGTTGCTCACTCTCGGTCTTGGCTTATCTTTAGACTTGTGCTATTTGGAATATCGGTCACTGTGTTTGCCTGCAACGAATTAATTGTACAGAAATCTATATTTGTAATACAGAGGACGTATGTATTCCATTCGTATGTCTACTTGTGCACAGAATTTTAGATGAAGGAAATTTGATATATATTTCTCTAATTCTCTTTTCAAATTTCTTAGCTACTGAACCCCTCTGGGTTATTTTGTCTGTCCTTTTATACAATAGTTATAGGCAGTTATATAAATGCAGATAGTTATTCCTTACAGTTTGTCAGATAGTTATTCTATTACAGTTTGCCTGGCAGTTACTATAAACTTACTTTACCTGTTTATTCATTTGTTTACTTTGTCTTCTTTGTTCCACAAGGGTTTGCTGTTTACATTTCTTATTGATATTAATCTAATTCTAACAACTATAATTAAGACCTGTTGCTACAGTAAAGTAAAATAAATAAAAATTAACTAACAGAATCTAATGTTGTAGTTGACTTTGGAAGAAATTAAATAAAAAACGTAAGAAATCTGACAGACTTGCTGTCCTTTTGTCGAACTGTTCATCTTTCCCAATCTTCTTCAGAAACTTTGTCCGCCCTTTCTCGGTCTTCACCCTGTCGACCAGATGCTCCTGCATCAGGCTGCCGGGGTAAAAGAGAGATCTCATGGCTCCGTTCCATGAGTTCCTCCACCGAGTAGCCCGCCTTCCGAATCTGTGTCTCGTCGAGCCAGGAACTCTCCTCCATTGGACGATCCTTCCACTTGACGAGATAACGCAGATACTCCTTCCTGCGCGTTTTCTTGGCTACCTGTGTGCTGATGATTCCTTCGATTTCATGGGTCTTGACCGACGGTAGCTGTTTCTTCCAAAGACTGCTCTCGAACTGGGTGTCCCGTTGTGGCTGTACCATTCTTTCGTCTTCCGCCTGGGCATGATATGGGAACAGGTCTACCACGTTGAATATGGGTGATATACCTATATCAGGTGGCAGCTGAATTTCATATGCATTCGCTGAAAACTTGCGAAGAATTTTGCATGGGCCGATTTTCTACATTTCAGTTTGTTATACGTACCCTTAGGAAACCGTTCCCGACGCAAATGCGCAAGGACTTCGTCTCCAATCTCAAAATGTACCTCACGTCGTTTTATGTCTGCATGATGCTTATATTTCTGCGTGTTGTCCTGTAATCTCAATTTAACTTTCTCGTGCAGTTCGCTCATTGCTTCGGCAAAATCTTCCCCGTCTGCACTCCTCCTTTCTAGCTGTCCTAAATCGCATAATTCATGTACTCCCCGTGGATGCATACCATATAAGATTTGGAATGGGCTAATACCTTTTCTCCGATTAGGCGAATCGTTATAAGCGAATTCTGCCTGGGCAAGAGCTCGATCCCACAATCGCAAGTTTTCTCCTGTCAAGCTTCGCAACAAGTTGCCCAAACTCCTGTTCACCACCTATGTCTATCCGTCAGTCTGCGGGTGATACGCAGAACTGAAATTTAACTGTGTGCCCAGCTTTTTCCACAGGGTGCGCCAAAAATGCCCTGTAAATTTTACATCCCTGTCTAAAACTATAGTTTTTGGTAAGCCATGTAATCAAACTACTTCTGTGAAGAAGAGATGTGCCACGTTTGTGGCGTTGCTCGTCTTCCGGCACGGAATGAAATGAGCCATTTTTGAAAATCTATCCACCACCACCATCACTAAATCATATCCCCGCTGCGTTCTAGGCAATGCTAGGAAAAAGTCAATGCTGACTGAATCCCACGCCCTGCTTGGAACTAGTAGGGGCGTATATAACCCAGTATTCTGGCTGTGCCCTTTCGCTAGTTGGCAGATTTTACACCTGGTTACATATCTCTGTACGTCCCGACTCATTTTCGGCCAGTAATAAAAATGTCCTAGCCGTTCCAATGTTTTATCAACGCCAAAATGTCGTGCTAAACCTCCACTATGTTTCTCTTTCACTAGATTTTCCCTCATCGAACAATCCGGAATACATAGCTGTCCACCTCGAAATAACAATCCTTCCTGTAAATTAAAATCTAGCCATGGGCTTGTATTCCTTAAGACAGGATTTTGGCATGCCTCAAAGGCTTCCTTGAAATCTGCGTCCATCTGGTACAAATCCTTCAAATACTCAAACCCCATCACCTGTATGCCGCTTTCCTGTAAGAGCAAGGATCTTCTGCTTAAAGCATCTGCCACTTTGTTGGCTTGCCCACTTATGTGCTTCAACACGAAAGTAAAACTTTGCAGGTACTCCACCCACTTGGCGTGCCTATGGTTCAATTTGTGCTGTTGTGTTATGTACTGTAACGCAGAATTATCAGAGAACAAAACGAACTCATTACCTAGTAAGTAGTTCCTCCAATGCTTCAAGGCTTGAACCACTGCATAGAATTCTTTGTCGTATGTCGAATACTTCTGCCGACTTTCATTTAGTTTCTCACTAAAGAACGCCACTGGTCTGTCCTCTTGACTGAGTACAGTGCCAATAGTTGTCCCACTTGCATCACACCAAACCTGAAAAGGTTTGCTAAAATCGGGCAGCCTCAAGATTGGCCTCTCCGTTATTTTCCGCTTCAGAAGTTGAAAACTATTTTCTGCTGCCTTAGTCCAGCAAAAAGGTTGGCTGGCCTTTTTGATGGTCTCTAGCATTGGCGCGCAGATTTCACTAAAATTCTTAATGAACTTTCTATAAAAACTTGCTAAACCGTGAAAGCTACGTACCTCGAATAAACTCTTTGCTGACGGCCAACTCATGATTGCTGTAATCTTCTCTGGGTCCATTTTTAACTCATTCTCTGCCACTACGAAACCCAGATAAATTAACTCCTTCTGTAGGAAAGTGCATTTCTTCAAATTTATCAGCAGTTTGTTCTGCTGCAGCTTCTCGAATACTCTTCGAATATGTTGAAGGTGCTCTCTCTTCGTCCTGCTAAAAATTAAAATATCATCCAGATAGACTATCACGAATTTTCCAATAAATTCCTTTAACATTATGTTCATCAGTCTCATAAAGGTACTTGGAGCGTTACTCAACCCAAATGGCATAACCAGCCATTCGTATAGTCCTTCGTTGGTCTTGAAGGTTGTCTTCCATTCGTCTCCTTCTCTAATTCTGATCTGATGATACCCACTTTTCAGATCGATTTTTGTAAAATATGCTGCCCCACTAAGGCAGTCCATCATGTCATCCATCCTAGGCAAGGGAAACCTGTATCGGATGGTGATCCTGTTTATAGCCCGCGAATCTGTACACATTCGCCACTCTCCACCCTTCTTGGGCACAAGGACTGTAGGTACTGCACAGGGGCTTAAACTCTCTCTGATCAGTCCCTTATCTAACAACTCCTACACTTGTTTGCGTACTTCTTCATTGTCCTTTGGACTCATTCTATACGCTGCCTTGTTCGGTAAGCTTGCTCCTGGTATAAAATCAATGTGATGGTTGATGCTCCTTTTAGGAGGCAACTTATTAGGTAACTCATCAGCCGCAATGTCTTGAAATTCTTCTAACAGCTCTTGTATTTACTTAGGCAATTCTGATTTCTCTAGGTTCAGTAATACTGGCTTCATCCTCCTCACAACTGCAAAATTAATTTCAGTTTCATCAATCTGCTTTATGAACTGTTTTCCTCCCATTAACAATGCCTTTGTTCCACTTGATTCTGCTGAATCTTCCTCTTTTATGGGTACGAGTGTGTGTTTGACCCCATCCTTCGTAAACTTATAACAATTATTTTTCCCATCGTGTGTCACCTTCCGGTCATACTGCCATGGTCTTCCGAGCAGTATGTGGCACACGTCCATGGGCATAATATCACAGACCACTATATCGTGGTACTTGCCAATGCGAAACTCTACCTCGCATTGTTCGTCAACCAATAGCTGGTGGCCTTTCTGCAGCCACGACACCTTGTAAGGTGTGGGGTGCTTCAGCCGCTTGAACCCCAGTTTTTCCACCATCTCAGTGGCAACCAAGTTATCCATACCCCCGCTATCTATTATCACCTTGCAGCATTTCCCATGCGATTTACAGACTGTCCGAAATAGTGACTTCCGTTGTGTTGGTTCAGCCACTTCCTTGGTTCTCTTTAACAGCACTTTATTCAAAAGCAACGCTTCTCCCGTTTCTGCCATATCTTCCACTTCCCGTGGTTGCGCTTCAGCTTCTTCAGGCTAAATCATAAATGTTCCTCTCTGACCTGTCTGCTCAACTTTTGGACATTCAAAGGATTGATGTCCCCATTTTTGACACCTGTAGCACTGGAAACTAGTCCCCCTTCCGCGGCCATTCCCTCGTCCTCGCTGATATG
Source organism: Pinus taeda (assembly GCA_000404065.3). Classification (NCBI taxonomy): domain Eukaryota; kingdom Viridiplantae; phylum Streptophyta; class Pinopsida; order Pinales; family Pinaceae; genus Pinus; species Pinus taeda. The sequence continues at coordinate 18,197 of APFE030987362.1, forward strand.
ACCAACCTCCTCTGGTGCTGTCTCCTTTGTCTGCTGTCCCTGAAGTCTTTGAGCTGCTACCTTCTTCACTGTTCACAGCACTCTTTCCTCTTCCGTAGGACTGTCCTCGTCCTCTACCATTCCCTCTCCCTCTCCTGTTATTCTGCTTCCTATTAATTTTCTCCTCAGCCTTCACAGCACTCTGAAAGGCTTCTTCAATACTTCGGGGAGAAAGAATGCTAATTTCATCCAGGATCTCCATCCTCAAACTGTTGATATACCTCTCTGTCTTTTCTGGAGTCTCATCCATATAACCAGCACGTAGATTTACCTGGTAGAACTCTTCCATGTACTCTTTGACAGTCATACCCTTCTGTCTCAAATTATGTACTCGCCGACATAGTTCAACCTAGTAATCTTTCGGCAGAAATCTGCCCTTCAGTTTCGCTACCATCCTTGACCATTTTCATATGGGTAATTTGTTTAGTATTTTTCTGTCTGCTTGGAAATTATCCCACCACAAGAGGGCATGTCCTTTCAACTTAGTAGAAGCGAACTTGACTCTCTTATCCTCCTTAACTTCCTCATTCTCGAAATATTTATCTAGTTCTCTTATCCAATCTAGTAGGATATCAGCAGACAGACTTCCATCGTAATTTGAAATCTCTGTCTTTGGTTTGCTGCTGGCCAATAAAATTGAAGGCAACAGTCTCAATTCTCGAGCTTCCTCATCAGACCCGTCTGCAGTAGCTACCGCTTCTTCCTCACTGTCATCTCCCAATTCTGGGTCTCTTCGTTTACCCGCTTCCACTGCTTCCAAGCGAGCTGTAAGAACTCTAATCTGTTCTCTTAATCCTTCATCCGCTCCCCTACGTGCACCTCTTCCACGTCCTCGCCTTGGCGCTTTTCCTTCTGCCATATTCCTCTAAATTTTAATAAATAAAAGAACCTGGCTCTGATACCAATTGATGTGGCCAGCCCACGTGGTCCCACGCCAACACAATCCTTCGCGGTCCTTCGCTGATATTCGGATATTGAATATGGTTTGATTGCAATTGATGCGGTAGGTGATTATTAATCAACCCGCGGTACTTACCTGTCCTTGCTGCGACACCTGTCCTCCTCGAAGCTGCCAAACCCTAATTCTCACTTATTCCCTTTTCACTTTGTCAATTCGCGCTCATTTGTCATTTTCACCTCGTCGTTTCACTGCTCTGTGGTTCTGCTCTGATGCTCGGCTCCGCCTCTGGTTGTTCTACGCCTGTGTTGACACACTGTTGAATTTCTGAAGGGTTTATGGATAAACGATATGGTTTTTCACTGTCTTTTCGTCTGTGTATCCGGTTCAGGCTTTACTGGTGAGTTATGGTTCTTTTACTTAGCATTCGGCTTGTTTTTCGTGTCTATGCTCGGTCGACTGGTTCTACTTCTGTATTTACTGTTTGTCTCGGTCAATGGCGCTATAATTTTGTGGTGAATGCTGGTGTTGAGGGTTTCTGGTTTACCCAGTTGACAATGTGCAGTTCGTTGGTCTGCAACCTGGTATTTCTCCGGCGCTCGGCTCTATGCTCAGGTAATTCACTTGTTCCCTGCTATAGTTCCTTGTTTGCTATTCAAGCTGTGTCTAACAATACTCGGCCCCTCCGTGGTCAGGGTTTCACTTCGTTTCGGTGAGTTGTGGACTCGGTTCACTTTCAGGTATGGCTCTCCCCTTTAGCCATACACGGCTTCGCTTCTTGCTAATTCGTTTTTAGCTTGACGGCTTCGTTTCTGGTTCGAGGGTTTTATTTTGGTAACAAACCCTAACTTAACTCCTTTGTAATGGTTGCAGGTGACCGGTTCCGTAGCTCTCGCAAAGATTTCGGTCGATATTTCTCCCGGGTAGCTCTGTTCTTATCTTGGTTGATTTCGTGGCTCTTCGTTTTGGCTGTGTCTGCTTGTGTCTGTAGTCTGTATATTGGATGCTTCCGTGGCTCTCTGTTCTTGCTGTAGTTACTTGCGTCTGTATGATTAATAGTTGTAGCGTTTAATGTTTGGCTGTTCCAACCCGTAGCCGTGGTGTGGAGGGTTGCTGTAGGTTCTGTTAATTGATGGTTCGATTCATCGAACCCTCGTCACACAGTTCATTCATGTAATTTTAAATTCGACAAGCCTACAATGTATTATACAGTGATATGTAATCTATGATTAAGTTTGATGTTGTTTGTTACCCGGTTTCGACTGTGGGTCGTTGTGTTCTTCGAAACTATTCGCTTCTTTCCGCCTGTTGCTCACTCTCGGTCTCGGCTTATCTTTAGACTTGTGGTATTTGGAATATCGGTCACTGTGTTTGCCTACAACAATATTGGATATGCAATAATATATATGTGAACTTTTTGTGAGTCTCTGTCACTGTGTTTGCCTACAACGAATTAATTGTACAGAAATATATATAGAAATTTCTAATACAGAGGACTTATCTATTCCATTCGTATGTCTACTTGTGCACAAAATTTTAGATGAAGGAAATTTGATATATATTTCTCTAATTCTCTTTTCAAATTGCTTAGCTGTTGAACCCCTCTGGGTCATTTTGTCTGTCCTTTTATACAATAGTTACAGGCAGTTAGATAACTGCAGATAGTTATTCCTTACAGTTTGTCAGATAGTTATTCTAATACAGTTTGCCTGGCAGTTACTATAAACTTACTTTACCTGTCTATGCGTTTGTTTACTTTGTCTTCTTTGTTCCACAAGGGTTTTCTGTTTACATTGCTTATTGATATTAATCTAATCTAACAACTATAAGACCTGTTGCTACAGTAAAGTAAAATAAATAAAAATTAACTAACAGAATCTAATGTTGTAGTTGACTTTGGAAGAAATTAAATAAAAAACGTAAGAACTCTGACAGACTTGCTGTCCTTTTGTCGAACTGTTCATCTTTCCCAAACTTCTTCAGAAACTTTGTCCGCCCTTTCTCGGTCTTCACCCTGTCGACCAGATGCTCCTGCATCATTGTTGAAGTAGAATTAGATGTAGTTCCACTTGATGTACATGGAGTGGTATTTGGAATTCCCTATAATTACAAGTATGATAAAATATTCATGCAGAAAGCCAACTAGTATCATCTCATCAAGGATGGAAATTCCTTAACCATCAACACATATAATGGAAACTCCAATTTTTTGTTGGTAAGTGCCAACCAAGCCAAGAAACTAATCAATTCTAGAAAGACATATGTTTTACTATTCTTTAAATAAAACCAATGTGTAGAAGATTTGATGAGAGAAAATTCATCTTTCAAGGGGTGTTATAAGGAACAAAACCAACAAATGGAAGAATTGATATAATAATATAAGGGTGTGTTTTAAGAGACTAAAGGGTTATCCTCCAAGAGGGAAGTGTGTTGATTTTATTGTAGCTTCAATAAGTATTCAAGTCGGACCAAAAGAAATAAATTGAAAATTTTCACCTCCAAAAGTAGAAGTAATCTCCATATTGTTCAAACCATCCCATTTTTTTGTATCATATAATTCATATTCGTATTTCTAGTAATGACATCATCACAGTTTTGAATATGGAAGTTCGATAAGGCATAAAGGCAAGATACGACTTGTTAAGTAGGATGGACCAAGTATGTTCCATACACTTGTGAAGTGTGATATGTTGAATTGAAATTATTGTAAGGACATGTGTAGAGATACTTCCTCTCATTGCATCATACTATAGGATATGTGTTCAGAAGTAGTGTTGTATACCTTGTAGTATTGTGGAAATATATTTTATGACTGAGGTGTCATTGCTTGATGTTACAAATTGAATCAAAGGAGAAAAGTTACTTCATGTATATAGAAACAAATTCCAATTAGAACATGAAAAAGTTTGTATTTGGAAGTCCTAGGTTTTTTTTCACAATACCCCCTATAATTTTTAAACCTTTTATGGGGACCCTCCATGTAAATCTTAGTCAAACAAATCCTTTAATACTTTAATTTTTTTTATTTTGTGATATTTTAGCTTTTCTTATATTTTCATTTTGATTGCTCTATTACATGTGTTTTGTTGTAATTTTCCAATGGTTCGAATTTCACCTCATTGTGACTTAAAATTTAGAAAATATCTATAGTCAAAGTTTGGTTGAATTTCATTACCTCGATGTAAAATTTGTAAATTTGTATTTTATTATATTTTTACAAATTGTAAATAAAATTTATATGAATATGTAATATTTTTTATTAAATTGATTTAACCTTAATTGACTAAGTTAATTAAAATTAATTATTTATAAATATAATTTTAACTATTTAACAATGACATAGAGTATTCTTCCCCAGTTCCCTAACTTCTTAGAGGTATTGTAATTTCATTTTTGCCAAACCCACCCAGGTTCACTAGACTTCGGAATGAAGGCAAAGAAGCACAAAGAGCAAATTATAATTAAAATGGGAGCTTATATTTATTAATGGGTAGATAAAAAATACCTTGGAGTGGTGGCGGGCTCGTACTCCACTCACAAGCCTCCACCCACTGCCTCCTTTATTCCTTTACATGTACATGCATCCCCTCATTTACTTTTACTTTGAAACCATTAAAAACTTAAACTCCTCTTTTGAATTTTTAAATTTATTTATTATATTTGTTTATTTTATTTATATTTTATTTTAAATATTTTTAAAGTTATTTAAACTTAACATTAATAAAAAACATATTAGGACTATGTATTTTCCAATAGTTTGCTAATTTGGGAATTTCAATTTTGGAGGCTAATATCTTGAATTTTATGCAATGAAAATGAGCACATGAGAGGTTGTTGGAAATATTATATCTTCCAAAAGGATATGGGAGTGGTTGTATGACCAAATTCGATCATTAACCACTCCAAAAAAAATAACATAATTTACAGTGATGAATTTGCATCAAAAAATCAATTTATGAGTTTGTTTTGGAGAGTTTTCATCCTTCCAAAGTGGCTTGTTGTTGCAAATTAGTTTTATAAGATCAATTTCCTAAATCTTCTCTTCACAAGCAAGCAAGGGGAAAACTTAGATTTGGTTTTATTAAACTATTAAATTAAATTCTGATCGGTTAGTTTATTTTTCAAAATTTTGGAAATCTTAGTTTTTCCTTATTTTAATTGGTTTTAATTTTTATTTTGTTTGGTTCTTTGTAGACCTTGGTGGAAATGACGAGGAAAAGAAATCTTGGAGAAAATGGATTGCACTGGCAATGAAGAGAAAGGGATTCTTTCCAACTAAAATCAAAGATCTCAACCATTCTTTCAAAAACTCTCCTTTTTGGGCATTTATTTTTGTAATTATAAATAACAATAGGGAAAAGGAGAAAAGGCTTCTACTTGTTTTCAAAAACAGAGTTTATTGCACTATTGTAGAGGACTGAATTTTGTATAAAATTGGATATATTTGGACTAGATTTTAAGAGGTGTATTCCAGCTCCAAAATTTCATGATATCATGGAATTTTTTAGAAATCATGTACTCAAATGCTACAATCAGGTATGGAATTTTTGTGCACTAATGTCAAAGTTAGAGGTTGATTGAAGGTCTTCATTTAAATTTAATTATGGTTGAATCATTCATCAAGATAACTATTTGATTGTTGGGTTACAGTATTACAAATTTGAGTTGATTGTATGCTTATCTAAACATTGAAAACCTATATTTTAGTGACAACTCTTATTCATATTAAAGATAGGCAATGACTTTGAATAGACATGCATATTATCACTTATAACTATTTAGTAGATTGATGACAAGTTTATCTTTGTTTTAGTCATGATTATATTAAGAACTATTTCTTTAATGAAATTATACCACTTATTTTCAATTCATTTTATTTGAATATAGAGGTATGTGCAGCACAATACCAATTTATTGGTAGTTGAATGTATATATTTGTTCAAATAAGTAGCAAGTAATAGAATTATTTCCTTCTCTTATTTACTTGACTTTTATTCTAAATTAAAGTTGGTCCAAATTTCAATATTTTTCTCTTGATTGAGAGGATGATTGACCCTTCTTTTAATCGAGTTAGATTTAATATATCCTTTTGATTGCTTCCATAATAGATTATATTTTATTTGCATTTAGATTTAGATTTAGATTTAGTTCTCATATTTTAGAATTTTCCTTACATATGAGAAACTGCATTGGTGGTTTGGTTGAGCCCTTATGTCAGCTTAATAACTACATTACAAGCATGCTACAAGAGGGTAAGTTTGATCAAATTTTCTTGTTGATAAGTTATTAGAAACACCAAAATTCAACAGGGAGAGAGAGGGTAATTTGACCCATTTGAACAAGTCATAATCACCTTTTCAAAAGGATAAGGATTTCGTTGGGACCATGACTGGGCGACCTACCCATTGTTGATTTCATTCATTTTTTTCCATCAACAGGCTTGAAGGATAGGATCAAAAAAACCTATTGTTTGTGGATAAAACCCTAGAGATAGACCTATTAGATCAATGTTTTTGTTAAAATAAGAAACCCTAGCTCATGCAAGGAAGGAGAGAAAACCTTAGTTCATAAGAAACCCTAGCTCATGAGTTGGCATATGGATTTTAATGACTCCTGCAAGGAGGAAAATATCAAGAGGGAGTTGACAATATTTGAAAAAGATAAGTACTTTTTATATCTATTCATTGATTATTATTGTTTTACTATTAATTAGTCTCTTAGCTTTGTTTTTTTTGTTGGATTATAATTTTTCTTCCATGGTCTCCTAGTGAGGGTTGAAGGTACATCATGAAGGTTGACAAGGCTCTAGAAACAAATGGAAGTGTTGGAAGAATAAGGAAAAATTTGTGACAAGAGGGTTCTCCCAGGATCAATAATGTGTTCAAGAGAGAAATTGTATTAATCGTACCTAACGACGAGAAGAGCTCCTAGATTAGAGGGAGCGGGTAGGCCATCAAATTTGAAGAATGCTATGATGGAGGAAATTGTGTTGAAGACAAGTTGGTGGTGACTTCCATGTGAATATGAAGATGAATTATGTGGTATATGGAAGCAAGGAGAAGCACACAGAAATAATCATGAGGATTCTCATAGAAAAAGTGAGTCGACTATGTGGAGACTCCAGTTTCCAGGTACACTTATGTTACAACTGTTATTTTTCATGCTTATATTATTGTTTGAAAATTACATGAAGTGGATGTCGAGACCTCTTTCCCCAATGGATTATTTCAGGAAGAAGAAGTGCACATAGAGCTACCTAAGGGATTTGTCTTACATGAGAGGGAATCTCATTTTTACAAAATAAAGAAGGTTTTGTACGGACCTTAGACATGACATTTTTGGATATAGGGATAGAAAATGTCCTAGTAGACCTCTTTAACATATGACTTGCCTTCGACAGAAGTGAAAGAACTCACGTGATAGAGGGAGTAGTAGTGGGAAGAGGATTTTCCTTCATGACCTGGGTTTGACCTAGGTTTGATTACTAGTTAGTTCTAATTTATTTTGACTTGAAAGATGATACTAGTATCTCTTATTGAAATGAACAATTTTTCTAAGGAAAGGTTGTTGTTTTTTTCCCTAGTTAGGGTTTTCCCAAGGTAAAAATGTGTGTCTCTTTTGTTTTCTTGTCCCTTCATGATCCTACTCTCATTATTGTTTTGTTTTTTATATTTCCTATGTATAATTTACTAATGATGAATGTGATATAATATGATTTGGTTAATGAGTCACTGGAACATAATTGTTAGTGTAGTAACCATGAAAATTCAACAAAGTGGAGCACAAAATATAGCTATTTTCAGACTCTCCACTACCAAACATTGGCTCATACAAGTGGAATTTTATATAAACAAAAAGTGGGAAGAAGCAGTTGCAACAACTAACAGAACACAATTTTTCTCGACCAAGTACCTCATCATGTGGTTCACCCATTATAATTGTGCCTAAGAATTATGCAACATGATAGATGTGCATTCATTAAAAGGTTTTATAAAACAATATGGTCGTGATAAAGTAACCCTTTCCTAAGATAGATGATCTATTGGATGAATTGTAGCAAAAAATATACTTCACCAACTCGGACTTAAAGTCAAGGTATCACCGGGTTTGAGAATGTGAAGAGGATACCTAGAAGACTTCCTTTAAAGCCAAAGATGGTGTGTATGATGATTAATTATGTTGTTTGGCATATGCAATGCACCAAGTACATTCATGAGGTTAATGAATGATATATTTCACCCTTTTATAGGTTCATTTTGTATTTCTCATGTGGATGATATACTAGAACACTGCTACCTAGGAGGAGCACCTCTCCCATTTAATGTAGGTGTTAGAGACAATGAAGAAGCACCAATTGTTGGCACATCCCAAGAAGTATGATTCTGCACAGTAGAATCACATCTGAAGAAGTGTGATTCTGCACCGACTATTAGTATCTCTCTCTCCCTCCTACTCCCATCCCCTCTCTCTCTATCCCTCTTTCCCTCTATCTCTCTCTCCCTCTCTCCCTCTCTCCCTCCCTCCCTCTCTACCTACCCCCCACCTCCCATCTCTCCCTCCCCTCCCCCAACCTCCTTCCTTGCTCTCTCCCTCTCCCTCTCTCTCTCTCTCTCTCCCTCCCTCCCTCCCGCAACCTCCTTCCCCCTCTCTCCCTCCTCCTCTCTCTCTTTATTCCTCCCTCGCTCCCTCCCTCCCTCTTTCCCTCCCTCCCTCTCTCTTCCTCTCTCTCCCTCTCTCCCATCCGTCTCTCTCTCGACCGCTCTCTCTCTCTCGCCCCCCTCTTTGTCTCTCTCTCTCTCCCCCTCTTTCTCTCCCTCCCTCTATCCTTCCCCACACATCCTCCCTCTCTCTCCCTCGCTCTCTCCCTCTCTTTCTCTCCCGAACTCTCCCCCTCCTCATGTATCTCTCCCTCCCTCCCTCTCTTTCTCTCTCTCCTTCCCTCCCTCCCTCTCTCTCTCTCTCCCTGTCTTTTTCTCACTCTCACCTTCTCTCTACCTCCACCTCTCCCTCTCGCTCCCCCCTCCCTTTATCCCCCTCCCTCTTCCCCTTCCTCTCTCTTCCTATCTCACTTTCTCCACCCCCTTTCTCTCTATCTATCTACCTATCTATATTTCTCTCGCTCCTTGTCTCTCTCTCCCTCTCTTTATCTCTATATCTCCCTCATTATCTATGTCCTCCTTGCTCTCTCTCTCTCCCATCTCTCCATTTTCCTATGCCTCTCTTTCTCTCTCTCTTGTATTCTCTCTCTCCCTATCTCTCTCTCCATCACTCTCCCTCTCTATAATTCTATAATCCTCTCTCTCCCTCTCTCTTCTCCCCCTCTCTCTGTCTATGTACCTTGTCACTCTCTCACTCTCTCTCTATCTCTCCATATCTTCCTCCCTCACTTTCCCTCTCTCTCTCCTCATCTCCTCCCCCCCCCCCCCCCGCCCCCCCCCCCCCCCCCCCCCCCACCTCTCTCCTCTCCCCTTCCCCCTTCTCTACTCCCCTCTCCTTTCCCTCACTCTTGCTCTCTCCTCTCCCTACCTCCCTCCCTCTCTCTCCCCCCTTTCTCTCTCTCCTCCACCCCCCTCTCTCTCATTCCCTCCCTCTCACTCCCCCTCCCATTTTCCCTTCTCCCCCTACCTTCATTCTCTCTCCCTTTCTCGCTCCCTCCCTCTCTCTCTCTCCCTCCCTCTCCCCCTCCTTCCCTCTCTCTCCCAATCTCCCTCCCACCTCTCTCTCTCTCTCTCTTTCTCCCTCCATCACCCCCTCCTTCCCTCTCTCCCAATCTCCCTCCCACATCTCTCTCTCTCACCCCCTATTTCTCTCTCTTTCTCTCGCCCTCTCTCTCTTTCGCTCCCTTCATCTCGCTCTCTCTCCCTATACCCCTTCCTTCCCTCTCTCTCACAATCTCCCTCCCACACCCTCCTTCCCACGCTCTCACTCTTGCTCAATTCCACTATTTCTCTCTCACCCACCCTCTCTCTCTCTCTCTCTCTCTCTCTCTACCACACCACCCCCACCTTCATCCCTCAACTACACCACATCCTACCCTCCCTCTCTTCCTGCCCTCTTTCTCTCCTCCATCTATCTCCCCTCCCGTCCCCTATCTTCCCTTGTCCATCTCTTTCTCTCTCTATCTCTCTCTCTATTTCCCTCCCCCCTCCATGCTCTCTATCTCCCATGCCTCCTTCCCTCATTCTCTCCCTTTCCCTCTTTCTCTCTCTATCCATCCATATCCGCCTCCCTCCCTCTCTCTCCCTCTATCGAATCTCTCTCTCTCCCTCTCTCCCTCTCACTATCCCTCGCCTAGACCTCCCCCTCTCTCTCTCCCTATCTCTCCCTCTATCTCGCTCTTTTTCTTCATCCCTCGGTCCCTCCCTCTCCCTCTCTCCCACCTCTCTCTACCCCAGCACCCCTCCTTGCCTCTCCCTTTGTCCTCCCTTCCTTCCTTCATCCTCCTTCCCACCCCCTTCTTTCCTCTCTCTAGATCTCTCTCTATCTATCTCCCTCCCTCTCTCACTCACTCCCTCCCTCTCTCTCTCTCTCCCTTGCTCTCCCCCCTCCCTTTCGCCCTCCCTCCCCCTCTCCTTCTCCCTCTCCCTCCGTCCCACCCTCTATCCCTCCCTCCCTTGTCGTCCTCCTCCTTCTCTCTCTCCCTATGTCTTTCTCCCTCTCTCTTTCTCTCTCTCTCTCTCTCCATC
>APFE030987364.1:0-10248 GCA_000404065.3 Pinus taeda
CAGAAGCTGAGGAAAGAAATACAGGTACTAGAGTCCCAGATGTCTGAGCTGAGTCAAGCCCAGGACAGCTTGGCAAAAATAAATGAAAAATATGACAAATCAAAACAAAATGTGGCTGAAAGAGAGAGGGAGGTAAAGGCCCTCAAGAAGAGGATTGCTGAGCTAGAAAAAGAGCTCACTTTGGATAAAGTCACAGCAGAGCTTAAAAGGGTCATCTAGACCACCATTGGCCAGTCAATAACAAACCAATGGGAATATATTGAGGCTATATATGAGCAAGTGGCACTCATTGGAAGAGCACGAAAGGAAATGCAGAGGGCAAGGGTATCTCTAGGCAACATGCCTGAGATTGCCCCTCAGATGATAGAAGTGCTGAACTACAGAACAAGTTCCCAGCTGGTAAGAATGGGGATTGGAAACAGGACAGAGACCATCTCCCTAATCAGAAGAGTCCTAACAATGAGAAACCTGATTCAGACCCTGGAAAGAAGAATCCAGGATATGCAAGTTGATATCAATAAATTTCAAAACAGGTTTATGGCTTTGCAGGATAGGGCGCTCCCTCGCCTATTGGATCCTTCAGGAAAATTACTCTCCCATGAGAAATATGTCAAGAGAGTAAGCAATTTTGCAGCAACACAGATTGCAGAAGCACCTAGTACATCCTCAGAAGCAGGCCCAATAACAGGCCAGATTCTTTTTGATAGAGTAGATAATTTATTTTTTATTAGAAATGAAATTGCACATTTATTTGATGAGCCCCCTCACTTTTATAAGTATACAGAGGCTGATGAGACCATGGGGTCAATTTTGAAACATCAGTTGCCTTCATCAGATACATGGGAGGAATTGATATGATTACTGTTGAACCAAAGTCAGTAATCGCGATTTTTTCTTCAACAAACAGTTGAATCTCATACACAGCAGGACAAAGACACATCAGCAGGTATGAAGACAGAGGCTAAGCCAACTCAGCACAGGTACTCAGCCACAACAGCAGCATCAGCAGTCACAGGTGACAAGGCCGAGAAGACACAGAAAGTTATAGCTGCACAGACACGTCATTTAGCAGTTATGTCAAAGCCGCTCAACCGATTCCGTGAGCCCCAAAGGTCAAAATTACTCTGACAGGAGTTAAGAGCCTTTATAACTCATTTAATATTGTAATAACTTCTCATCTGCAAGCCCTGTACGAGTGAAAGAAGATATTTTCCCTCTTAGATGACTCAATGCCTGAGATATTTTGTAATAGACTTCTATATATTTCCCCTCGCATTTGTTAGCAGGGGTTGGACTCTGGATGTAAGAAATCTCTTGATATCTATTCTGTAGCTTTTCTATTGTAAATCTTCAGACTACTAATACAAAGGATGATGGGATTTCTAAAGCGTTGTCTCTCTTGATGTCTTGCTAGTGTATGACTGAATATTGCAGGATTCCTGCGTGTTTCATGGCTCAATAAGTTTCCTTGTTTCTCTCTGTTATGTGTTTACTATCTTTTTCATTCATGTATTCCATATATTACATATCTTAATAACACGGAAAAAGAATAGTCTCAGAATTTAATCACAGATTACCTTGAGCTCAATCCAAGCTATTATAAATGGTTTCCTCAATTATAGTAATGAAAGTGTAATTCTTAATTGCTACCTTTCAAACTATTTCATCATAGTGACCTATTATTTCAGGAATTCAGGTATTGCTCCTAAGTAATAGGCCTCATTCTCATAGCCCAGCTTAGTGAAGAATTCTTAATTTCTTTTCACTAGTTGATTCGCACTTCAACCTCACAATTTACAGTTTGTTTCATAAAACACATACAGGCCCTGTAATTCCAGTTTCAGTCAAGTCAAGATCTCAAGGAAACAATAGCTACAGACCTCGTTGCCCAATGGATTAACTACTCTACAGAGAACATTTCAAAACTATCAGAAAACATCCCCCCAAGCAAACACAAAAAAACAAACAAAACTGCACTTCATAACTAGCCTAAAAACTCCATCAAAACAGTGACAAACCTCACAGAGAGAGCCCTCTCTGATTACAGCTGGGCTAGAAGCTGTAGTCCAAAGATTGGTTAGTGGTTACCCCGGCCGTATTCCCTTGGGAGTCATAGGGAACAACCTGGGTGTTAACAAATCCCAATACAATATCATTAGAAATACAACCCAATAACATTCAAAAACAAGTTTCTAGTGTCATATTATATCATAGACAACTTCTCTAGTCTTCAGTCAACTGTAGATAACTTCAGTCAATGATCAACTTCAGTCAAACTCCTAGTCGCATGCATGAGGGGCTATGAGAGAGATTATAGGATCCCAACCACTCCCTTGATTCATGTGTGCCAGAAACTATAGTTGAAAATGTTCTGTGACAATCATGTGACTATAGCCTAGAAACCCTAGATCAGTTGTGAGCCTCAGACCCTGTAATCTCGGACCTTTGCAAACTTCTTTTGTCGACCTTGCCTCATACCTATGTGAACCAATCAATGAAAAGAGAAGAATATGCTTGGTTTGTGATGTCCATATGAGATATAGGTCACTTGTATTTATAAGCTTCCATGGGTGTCCAACAATGTCCATTTGATGTTGAGGTTGACCTGTCCAAATGTGCGTGTGAGGGTACATAAATTCAAAATCCAAGTTTCGCTTATCAAAACGAGGTGATATTTAAGCTGATTTTGGTCCTCTCTAAAAGAGTAATTCAATTCCATCATAATCTCCATAATATGAGCTTTCTAAGGTGGAATTTGACCACAATTGAATATTTTAACACTCCCTCTCAACTAGGGAAGATTCCCCCTATCAAAATCTATCCATCTATCAATATGTCATCTTGTCATCGTATGTCCCATCTCTACTCAACTCTATATGCTGAATAATTCTTGAATCTAAAGAAGAATAATCATCAGGAGAAAAAGCTACCACCCTCTATCGGTTGAGAACACATGGCTAAGGAGGGAAGTACAAGAAAAAGAAAGCCAATTGGAAACTATGGCAAATCTCTCCATGGAGGCACTCTAGTGCAGGATTCCAGCAAAATCATATGCCTTATACCTCAAAGAACAATGGTTGCAGCTTTAGATAAAAACCATAGCACAATGAGGGACTATGCCTTTCCAACACTATAGGAAGTTCATTGACCTTTATAACCAAAGCACCCTGGAGGACAGGGCCGAGATATCTGAATTCTACCTACATAATTTTGCCTTAACATATTTGCATGTGTGGGAACCCAATCCAAAGCTAGGGGACTTACAACTGGTGGCCTTGGTATCATGGATGAGTCATGAGGAGACTAGGGTTAAGGAAGTAAAAAGAGTATTGGAAAAAGAAGAAATAGAGCCCCTTTACATCATAGCAGAACAGGGCAATTCTATGGTTGTCATTAGCACCCACAACCTCATCCCCAATGATCCCCAGCTTTCACCAAGATACCTAGCTACACAAGAGAAAGAAGTCACTCATTTTTAGGACACTTTGAGGTTGTTAGGGGATGAAAGCTATAAATAATTCCAAAGGAGATGGAACACCTTACCCTACAACCTAAAGATCAAGAAGTATCATTCCCCTGAAAGAATGAGGGATGCACTAGAAAGGAACCCACTATATAAGAAGGCATTGCAGAGACTCAAGGCCAACTAGATTGGCTTGAAACTTAGTCCACCATTTCTCTTGGGTGTGTTAGAATGGATAAAGGAAGAAGAAGAAAGAAAATAGTGGGAGTAAATAGAGAAGCATGCATGATTGTATCCACAAGAGGCAGATACAACAATAGAAGCTTAGAATGTCAAGGAGGCCACCAAAGCAATGAAAGACATGGACATAGATCGATTTACTCAGAGGATGAGCAAGACTTTCAATAGGGGGTTGATGATGAGGCTCATCAATGGGTAAATTATATGGACCTTAATTCCACTCTCCAACTTATTAAAATCAAATTTTCTCACATTTCCTTACATGTTTTGCTATATTTTACTTAGTGATAAGGGTACAGATGAGATGTCATGTCTTGTGGTCTAATGTGCATTAATTGTAGGTTTTGGAGAAAATTTTGGTTAATTAAAGTTCAGGAACTCGAAGTAGACAAGCAAGATGGATTTTAGGGGATTGGATCTCCCTCCTTAACTCCTCACTCATTCAAAGATTCCTCCACCAGATCTCATCAACTCAGAGTTACAAGCAGCCGATCCATTAAGGTCATTGACAACCAAGCCAATGATAGTTGAAGACCATTTGATCTTGATATTGGGAGCCAAGCTACCCTAAATTCAAGGAAGTTTTTGGTAGCTTTTGTTGTATAAATAAGAAGGCCTAGAGCCTCATTAGGATTGGACTTATTTTGTTGTAGCAAAGAGGCATTTTCGGGCTAAGACATTGTGATTGATGCATTTTAAGTATTTTTTATATTTTAATGCAAATGAGAAGCATTCCCTTGATCTAGCACTGGGTTGACTCAGAGGTTTGAAGCTCTTGGGTTAGGGCCCAACCCTAGAAGGATAGGTTCCTCTTCTTGTAATGTATGCTTAGATTACATTCATAGTTAGTTGTTGAAGTGATTTTGGTTTTGTTAATCTGCAAGTACTTGGATGATTAATTAGTTTTACTTCCATTTGTGAATAGTTAGATCAATGGTATCTTAGTAATAGTGGACACTCCAAAAAATCTTGTGATAGTGGCTTTCAACTGATCTCCCTTACGGGATCATGAATTGAGGGTTCCATTCACACAGACCAAAAATAGATTTCTTGTTTTACTGCATGATCTCAGGTATCTTGATGAGTAGGTCATTGTCTTTGAGTTTCTTAGGATTATTTTCAATTGTCATTTTGATCTCTTATATTTTTTATGGTTTCAAAGCACTTCCATTCATGAACTTAGCCATTAGCTAATAATAACTCTGTTTTCCTCCATTCAATGAATCCTTTCCATTTATAGATGAATTTGTGCATAAATGAACACAAGAGTGTATGTTGTTGCAAGAGCTTCTAATTTGTAGGGAGACATCGTCTCCTTCATCTCATCCAAGTCCTATCCACCCATGTTGCCAAAGTCCACTAGACCCTAAATTTGAATTTTTGTTTTGTAAGCAAAATTTCCATTTCCATTTCCATTGAGCAAATCCAACCATCTTGAAGAATATGACTGAACCATGGATAGTACTCACCTCCTTCATGCCTTATTTATCCATTATACACCTTTCCCACACTTCATTATATCTTCCCTACCATCTCCTAAGATTTTGGCTTGTTTTCTGTAGTAAAATAGGGCATCCTATAGTAGAACTAGGACATCCTGTACTAGTAGTATAGGAAACGTTGTAGCAGGTTGTTTTAAGCCTAAAATTAGAAAAAAGTGTCATCTGAGCTTATATTAGGCCTCCACTTGGCATCCATACCCTTGAGACTAATCCATACATTTCCCTCCATACCTATCTCCCCTGCCAAAGAACAAGTGAAAATTAGCATTTTCATTCATAAAATTAAAACATCAAAAAAGGGATTTTCTACAATTCCTAAATTAGCACATGCATGTAGAAGTCATAATACTTCTTAGATCAGATTCCATTCTCAGTTAGTCTAGATCATTTGTTGGGCGGGGGATCCCTCAAGGGCAGTTTTGGGGCTAAAAGCCCTTATTTTGGTCAACTTTGCAATCCAAATGTAAAGACTCCACATTTTGTGGTCGCAGAGCGCATAGGTGTTAAAGAGTCATAGGGTTGTTCGTGTTGGGTTGGGTTATATTCTTTCCATGACTAGCCCACGTAGTTAACTGGGGGGTTAGAAGGGAGGCATAGCCCCCGCTCATTGTGCCGATTGCGTAGTCGGGGGGGGGGGGTTTTTCACAGGGGCTTTTAGAAGTGTGGTAACCCAACTCTATGGGTCCGGGGTAGTCCTTGGAAAAATTTTTGTTTTTTGACCTATAATTAGGTTGGGGCAGACCTACCTATGGTTTGTGCATGATTTTTTCACAACATGGTGTTTTGGCACACGATGGTTTTTTGTTGGTCCATGGTTTGGGACGCGATGGTTTATGTCCATGGATTGGATGCTTTCGACATGTTATAAATATGTATTGTAACATTGAAAGGAACATAATGAAAAATCAAGTTGGTAGTCCCAGTTTTGGGATCCAGGGGAAATCTCTGTGTATATGTGTTTTATGTGTTATTCTCTCGCATTGTTTATTTTCCGTGTTTCAAAATTTGTATGCAGGTAATTTCTGTATGGGGTTAAAAACTACATTTGGTATCAAAGCTATTTTTTGGCTTCAAGGGGACACCTTTATTGCTGATGGGTTTCGCTCGGGCCTGTGGTAGACCCTGTTCAGCGGGAAATCTACGGGATCGATTCTGGTGGTGAAAGAAGATGGTGATCAGTGGAAAGATAGAGATCAAGAAATTTAATGGTCAGAGTTTTGAGTTATGGAAACTCAAGATGGAGGATCTATTGGTGGATAAAGATCAATGGATTGCATTAGATCTAGGTAGTAAACCAACAGGAGTTTCCAATGAAGAATGGAAGAAGTTGGATCGGAAGGCTAAGAGCACAATATGATTGTGTATCTCAGATTCATTATTGTTGAATGTATCAGGGGAAGCTATGACAAAGGCTTTTTGGGACAAGTTAGGGACTTTGTACCAATCTAAGTCTCTAGTGAATGAACTGTTCCTACAGAAAAAGTTGTATAACCTGAGGATGAAAGATGGAGACCCAGTGACAGAACATCTAAACGCATTTAATACTATGGTAAGTTAGTTATTATCTATCGATATTAAAATTAAAATTACAGATGAAGATAAGTGCATCAGTTTGTTGTGTTCCCTACCAAATTCATGGGATAGTCTGATTATTGCAATAGGTAGCAATGCAACTGCCTTGCAGTTTGATGAAACAGTCTCATCCTTGTTGATGGAGGAGACGAGATGGAAAAATATGGAGAGCCAGAATGGTGATGCCTTGTTTGTAAGAGGACGGTCCCTAGACAGAAACAAAAATAAGTGAGATCTCCAAGAAAACTTGTAAACGTGGTGTGTTGTAAATGCGGAAAGGAAGGGCACTACAAAAGGGATTGTAAATCTAAAGCTCCTGACAAAGGAAAGGGATCTGATGATGCTCCTTCTTCAGAGGCAAAAACCACCTTAGATGAAGGTGCGGATGTGTACTTGGCTTCCTCAAGTACACATGTAGATCATGAAGCATGGTTGATTGACTTAGGTGCATCCTTTCACTTCACTCCCCATAGAGAGTGGTTCTGCGAGTATGATAAGTATGATGGTGGTGATGTCTTCTTGGGGGATGAAAGGAAGGCTAGAATCATTGGTCATGGAAAAGTAAAGATGAAGTTGCAAGGTGGAAGGGTTAGAACACTTCCAGTTGTTCTGCATATTCCTGCATTGCTCAGAAATTTGATTTCCGTAAGCAAGCTAGATGATACAGGTGTAAAAACAATGTTCGAGAAGGATACCTGCAAAATGATTCAGGGAGCACTAGTATTAATGTAGGGAGTTCAGATTGGAACTCTGTACAAGCTGTAAGGTAGCACTTTTATTGATGGTGTTGGAGAGGTAAATCCCCTCTGCGGACAGATGCGATCCCTACTAGCCCAGACCGGGTCTAGCAACAATCATACAATGCTACCACACAAGTTCCTAATTGCAAATTAAAGACCAATGATGAGGGCCTACCTAGATTCCAACGTTAGTGCTTGTAGAAGATTTTACGCTCCCATTCCTTTGCTCTGGCCGGTCACGATCTCCGTGAATGGACACCTACACATGCAAATAATGACACAAACACAAACATAAAATCCAATAGATGCAACTATATATCAGTCAGAAAGGATATAACTCATCATCATTACAAAGAACAATAAGAGTGGAACCATAATAATAGTCGTTTTTTATTGATAAACAAAGAAGAATACAACCATTCTTCTGACGTCAAATCCTCCTTTGGCTGGGTGATCAGCAGCACATGTCTTGCAAAGCTTGTTGGGAATGGGGAACAAGCCTCTCTCTCCTTGGTTATTTGGACAAGAATCTCCTTACATTAGATTTAGCCTTATGGGTATGAAGGAGGCTTCTTGCAGCATGAACTTGACAATTCTCAATCTTTGGAACTAGGGAACTAGCTTGCCTAAGGCAAAAGGACAAGCTTTTATAGATAGAGGAGGAGGAGTTATGATCATCCACAATATTCATGGGATTGGATTTATCACTAAGAAGCTTCCATGAGAGGTGGAAAACCACTTCCTCTCTATGGAGATTCAAAGACAAAACCAAACCAACTCAAGATAGAATTAGTTTAGGAGTAGGTTAAGATGAATCTTCGGTTGTTGGTTTGTTAAAACACTACCCATTTTGGCTGGCGTGAGTGCGACTCTATGACAGAGCGCCAGCTGGCGCGCCCTCTTTGGAGGATTTCCCCCATTGGCGCGAGTGATGCAAAGTGAAACAGTGCCAATGGAAAAAGGGTTGTTTTTATAGGTTTCTTGTAGGAGATGTCTTCAGGGCAAATGAATTTCATGTCTAGGGGAATGTAATGCAAATGTTTGCAGGTCATGTCACTTCTCACAGGTCCCGAAATGAGTCCTCCAAGGTGCGGGAGAAGGGGTAACAGGGACGGTGACAAATTGTTGTGTAATAGATGCCTCCTAAAGCATGAGGCCCGAGAGAGAGAGAGGGGTGAAATGCTTTACAAGAACATGGCCAACTGAAAACACTGCCGCTGGAGAACCTGCATGTAGAAGTACAACTGATATCTCAAGTACATGATGTATGTGGTATGGGCGTAGCCATCCATAGCAGAGTACATAAAAGTCTAGATCCAAGGTATGGACGCAGCCATCCAGTGAGGATCAATAAACAGACTCAGGCATGGTCGCAGCCATCCAGTGAATGAGTCATGTAATGATCATAATAATCCACAAAATCGCAACCTAGATCCCAATAGACAAAATCCAGGGTCTTGCACTCGATCTTGATCCAAACAAAGTACAAGTTCAAGCATGCGAATATGGGATTCAAAGTCGAACATGCAAGAACATTGTCTGATTACCAGTAAATGATGAAAAATGTTAACAGACATGAGAGGTACCACCAATAATGAAAATGGCCCTCAAGGTACTAGAGGTACAATCTACGGCGTGCGAATCAGTGAGCCATCGTCGAAAACCCGTAGAATCATTTGATCGGAGGCCAATGATGAAAACCTCGCGTCAAATGTGAAGAACCTACCATTGAGGCATGCAGGCTCCAAGGCACCTGAAGGGAGTCTCTAGGTCAACTTCCTGGATAATGAGCTGAAGTCGACACGAAGTGACCTTGATTGAAGGTGGGCCATAGTGTTTCCCACATCAAAATATGTTTTGTGAATCAGGATTATGTGAGTTATGAGAGGGAGGTTGATTATTTTGCAGAGGTCAACTTCTCTTGAACATATCGGTGGCACGATAGTGGACTTGGCAGTATTTGACATCAAATGATCAGACGTCATGGTAACAAGGCAACGAGCAGATGAGTGGTCAAACAGGATCACCCAAACCCACGGAGGCAAGTGAAAAATGAGATGAGATGTCCCCACCCAAACACAAATGCAAACAAGTGCCATGTTCAAAAGTGACATACTGTCGACACGACAATGATTCTGGTTCCATTTTCCCCACCATTTCTGGCGAGTACCCCAGTTATTTTTATTAACAAGCTTGACAGGGATAAAATATGCTTGTAAGGCATCATTTCGATGGAATCCAATGTCATCAAGTTTTAATGAGTTTGACAAAGGAAGAACTCGGTGCCTTTTCATGTTTAGAGAGTTTGAAAAGACAACAGAAAAGTAAACTCTAGGGGTGTCCCATTTCATAAAGTTGTGTCTCTCGAGCCCGAAAAAGTGTAAAACAATGCTCGAAAGAACCACCCAATCATTACGATCCAGGAGTAGTTTTCATGATTAGTGACTTCGACCTGAAAAAGTAACAAAGCGACTGAAATCACGTCATTTCGTAACAGTTAACGAGCCTGAAACGACAAGGGCTCGATGATCTTTTCGTCTTTACACGGTCGGAAAAGAGCTTAAAGGCGACCGCCTCTTATTTACGTTTAACGAGTGAAGAGGAATAACTCGGCAATCTTTTCATCTTTAAACGGTTAGAAAAGAGCTGAAAGAAGACCTCCATTTTTATTCTCTTTAACGAGTCAAAAAGGGAAAAAATACTCGGCAACTTTTCATATTTTACGAGGTCA
>APFE030987368.1:3059-24739 GCA_000404065.3 Pinus taeda
TCCAACCATCACAATGAGTAAGAAAGTACATAATATAGATGATCTAACCTCTTTCCCTACCTTCATGGGTCGAGCTCACTATCCTAGGAGCAGTTTTAACAACTTCTAAACCAAGCACTACAAAATAGGCAGTCAAAACAACTTACCTCTATAAACTTGGAAATCAGTTCATACATTCAATTTTTACCCTTTACATGAGAAAATCTTCTAGAAGAGTTAAACAAGAGTAAAAGTATCCAAAAAGTGTCACAATTACATCCATTAAGATCATCATTAACCTCAGAAAGTCGAAAAAGGTCAAAACTGGAATTTATGGGCTGAACTGGTCAAATCTGGCAACATTTCCTCAATGGGTCGCGCACCTTTTCTCAACGCGTCTCGCACTTTGGAGCTTTGTTTGGAGGCCTTCCCGGTATCAGAATTGGATACAGGATAACGCGTTGGAAAGGTCTGCGAGTCCAATTTCCAACCCAACCAGAATTTTTGAATTTGGAGGTCATTTGCCCAGTCAAAACTCAATACTCCCAAGACTGCTTCTGCAACTCAGAAAAGGGGCAGAAAGTCAAAATTTTCATGTATTTTGACCTTTTGGAGGCCTAGAACTCCATAAAAACTCAAATATATCCATAGGCATATGTAACTTTACATGAAAAATCCAAAAATGCTGAGTTTTTGCAATACGGAGCTATGATGACAAAGGGTCTCATCGGGGGTGTGACCCGTTGAGAAGCCAAAACCTGTAAATTTCCAAAAAATTCCAAAATTACCCAAAATTCTCAAAAAAATTTGGGATTTGTGCTGTAGCTGATACTAGTGAGTGCCATGATCTTTGAGGGGTGCCTCCGCCAAGATACGGAGTGGATTGGTCCTTTTCTTCCGCCTAAGAGCCTTGAACAACCTCCTTTGGAACATTTTCATTCTGGCTTTGCATACATGCATCCTTGCCCAATAGTGATTCTTCATGTTTCTCAGCAGTTTGTTATCTTGGTTGGCCTTAGCCAACAACCTTTTCAAATGAGCTTTGTCCCAAATAAGCATAGATTCTCGATCTATGGGTCTCAAGTCACCGGGTCTCCTACGAGCCAATTCTCGGTCTTCACGAATTTTTTGCAGCTCATATAGCTTGTGCTCATCCTCCAACTGTTTGTTTCGCTGCTCTAAATAGTTGATTATCCATTTTGCCATCAATAATTTCGTTTGTAGCGACTGAATCTCGGTACTTTGCTCTCGGATGATATCCTTGAGCTCTATGCTAGGAGAACCGGCGTCAAGATCAATAACCGGATCGCCTGACAATCTCTCCTCGATCATGGGCTGCTTGCCCCTCTCTGATACCTGTGCTACTATCGGAAACGAGGCCCCTTCCACCTGGTGTGGAGATAACACTCGCGATGCTGATGAAGAAGGCGAGACCCCTTCCACCTGGCGTGGAGAAAGTACTCGTCGGGCTACTGCAAATAAGGCCCTTGGGCCTCTCTGATAGGTGACCTGAGGTAAAGAGCTGACGTGTCATAGAGCGTTTTTCCTTGCACAATTTGATCATTAAAAACACATTCATGATGTTTCTCAACAAATCCAGCAGCTATTCACAAGTTTGAAAGGCCTACCTCAAACAATTTGATGAAGTAAAGGAGCTTGAGAAATTCTAACATGAGCTGGAGAAAACTAGCTAGACATGTCGCGCAGCCTGCCCAACATGTCGCGTACCTCCCAACATGTCGCGCCAATTGGAAAATTACACTCTGTGAGCATCTCTGACATGTCGCGCGCAGCCCAACAAGTCGCGCACCTAGCTTGACATGTTGCGCTTTTTCATAAAGTGTTTCGAGGCCTTCCCAGTGTTAGAATCAGGCGCAGGATAGCTCGTTGGAAATTTCTTTGAGTCTACTTTCGAACCCAACTGTAATTTGTCAATTTGGAGTTGATTTGACCTGTCAAAAATCAAATCTCCCAAGACTGGTCAAAAAGTGCCAAATGAGGCTGCCTCAAGGAAGAGTGTTGTTGCAGTCAACTTTTGAATGCCTTCCTCAACCCCAAATTTAGCGCATGATAGCTCATTGGAAAGATATTTATGTAGAGTTATCATTTTACCCATCAAGAAAATCATTTGGCCAACTAAGCTAGGAGAAAACGGGATTTTCCCAAGGTCACTTTAGAGGCGTCTTTGATTCTCCTGAGGCAACGGTATTCTTGACATATCTCTCATACCATGACACCTGTGAAAAACGTGAAGGAGGTTTTTCTTCTTTCGTAAGTTGTGGACAAAAACCTCTCTCAGTTTCCCAAAATTCATCTTTTATTTCTCAGAAACATCATTTTAGTGAAACTTATCCCGATGTGTGGAACAAGGGTTTTGGTCGAAATGAAGCGCAATGAAGGGGATAAAGGGCTTCTAAATTCTTGGGGAAATTTTTGGGAGTGGGGAGGGATGTTAGTAAGCAGGGAAAAGTGGAATCTCAGAGATCGAGTGAGGGGAAGGGGTCCAAAAGGGCAAAACACATGCCCAACCTAGAAAATTGCCAGTTTGTAGCAAGAAACTAGGGTTTGTGCAAAAATGAGGATTTTGGGGGATCTGAGTGTTGGGAAGTGCTTGATAAGGTACATTAAGGATAGGGGAAGGTGTATGAGCATCAGGAAACAAGTTTTGCTGATGATTTGACCGTCCAAGAGAAATTTGCTTCAAAACCCTAGGAGAGGGAAATGACCTTACCAAGGCACAACTGAAGCATGAACAAGATGTAAAATGACTCATTAGGCACTGACATGATAATGACAACCCTATGAATGATGATAGACTCAGCTGAATAGTGACATAGATTGGAATTTGGGCAACTTTAGAAGGAGTTAAAGAAAACCCTAGACCTAATGCCTAGTGATCAAATTTTGCTTGAAGACTCACTGAAATGACAAAATTTGACCTTGACACTTCAAAATCACTTTGTAAGAGCATATTTGATCACTGGAGGAAGGCTGGAAAGACTGACACTAACAATGTGTAATGATTCACCTTGATAGCTTTCATAACTTCTCCATGACCTTCGCATAATTCCACCATGAACTTTGCATTAATTTATAATGGCCTCATGATCTGCCTCCAAATTTAACTTGTGTTTAATTGTACGTTGGCATTCCACCTGTTGAACCGGGTAATTATGAGGACGTAATCTATTTGACCACGGCTCTTTCCTGCCGCACAAATCCGCAGTAATTTTGTGAGCATGCTAACATCTATTTTGCAGCCTTCTAATTCAAAGTTCTACCAGGCTCAGCCTATTTCCATACTATCCCATTGAAGTTGCATTTGTTATTACTGGCCTGTTTGCATAAGCCTCCGCTCCGTGAACTCATTTTCATTACCTTTTCTCTGTTCTTCCATTGACAACTACTGGTTTTTCTCCACAATCCTTCTCCATCTCCTGCTAACACAAACTTTCACCTCCATCAATCCATTACTCACAGTCCATCACTCACACACGTGTTTTAAGGCAAGAGGAAGGAATGGGCCTTCTGGTAAGAACAGAGCCGGACGGGCCTAAATTCATGGAGGGTTATCTGCAATTGAAAAGTATATTAAGGAAGGCACGGTCACTGCAGTTCATCCAGAAATTCAAAGGTCACAATAAATAAGTCACGAAGATATTTGCAAGGTCTTTTAATGGCGTGGAAGTTGAGGTTGGAGATCTTAAATTCTCAGTCATGGAGGCATCTATTGCAGCAACAATGGAACTCCCACAGGAGGGGGAACGGTGGTTCAAAAACAAAGAATTTGATGAGAGGGCCCGGAGGATTATTTTGCATAAACCATGTATGGATATAACCATCTTCAAACGTGGAATCCCTGTTTCTGCTCTAGAGAAAAGGTGGACTAGTTTATTATTGATAATCCAGAAGTTTATTACATATGAAGGACGGTTTGGGTCCATGTACATGTACCACACCCAACTGCTAATGAATTTTCTAGAAAATCAAACCATCAATTTTCCTTATTTTCTGTTGAATAGCCTGAAAAAGATGTCCATAACTGTACAAAAGAATCCGGATGACGTAGAGTAGAGCCCCACCTTTACCATCACAGTCTTGTTAAAATTTTGATTGAAAAATAGTTGAAGGAAAGAAAGGATAATTGGGAACAATTTTTGATTAGAAGCTTCTTTCAGGACCCATCTGAAACACGTGAAAGTAGCTCAGCAAAGAAAAGTTGGAGAAGGAAAACAAGTGTGAACATTCAGGACACTCCTACTAACATAGCTAAAGACACTAGTAAGGAAGAGAAGCTGTCTGAAAGTAGGAAAGAAAGAACTGAGGTTAGGAAGTAAGGGAGACTAAAGGAGAAAAGAAACATTGAAGTTGCCTATCAAACCCCAGAAAATTCCTTAGAAGAGGATCAAATACTTTCTGAAAGACTAATCTACCTTAAGGCACAATCAGCTGCAACAAAGAGAAAAGGGAAAGAAAAACAGAGTGTGGAGAAAGGAGACACCAGCTCACAGAATCTAAGGAGGAGCTCCAGAATTAAAGGAAAACTAAAAAAAGTACAAAAAAAAGGGGGGAACTTCATTGACTTAGGAGGGGAAACACCAGAATAGTCTCCAACAATCCCTCTTTGCCATAGCCCACAACATACTCCTATTTCTCAATCAGATTTTGAGATCAGACCTTCTCAACCAGATTTTGAGATCAGTCCTTCTCAGCCAGATTTTGGGGTCAGCCCAAGAAAGGCTACCCCTGAGATAGATCCAACCCAGCAAGAAATATATGATTTTATCGAATTGTTGGAGAATACTGCAACATATCAAGCCACTTCATCTACTCAACCTAATACAGCCCAGGAAGCTTTAATCCGTTCACTAAAAAAGGAATTTTTGAACTGGAAGTCTTAAATAGACACATCAAAACAGAAAATGAAACATTAAAAGAACATAGAAGGTTGGATAAAATCATTCATGAAAACACCATGTTGCATCTTGGGTTGTGGTAGGAGAAAAATAGGAAATTGAAGAAAAAGAGCAGGAGGTCGAGCAGAGCTCTTATCAACCTCAAATTCAGGTGTCCAATGAGAAAGCCTAGGATAACAGTGGTATCAAGAAAGAAGAAAAGAAGGCTAGATGTGTTAGTAGAGGTCTCAGAACACATGAACTGAAGCAAGGATGGTCACAGTTTTGGTTGCATGAGGACATGCAACACCTTCACAGTGGGGGTATGTTGAGCCCTGGAACTACATCTCTTCTACACACTTTCCTAGACCTTTTTCCCCTCACCAATGCCTCATAAGCTATCAAAGATCATTACATATGGATTCTAAAATTGCATTTAAGTGGTTTTCTAACTATATTTTTTTGTTTGCTATTTGACTTAGATTTTGCTCATCAGTTGCGGAATGCAGCGACTTTCCGCAGCTAACTCGAGATTCCGCAGCTATTTTTATTGATCTCTAGGTTAGAGGTGTCAGCAAGAAAAATGAGGCATGTGGGCAGTTCAGGAATGATCTGGACATGGATCAGGTCCTATTGGTTCAGCCAAATTTGTAGAGGAAAGCCATGGTCAAACGTTGGTCAACAAGGAGTTCTACGACAAACAGGTCTCTATTTTTCAACACGTGAAGGGTCCGAGACTATTCCTAGATCCATGGATTCATTTTGACAGTTGTAGACTACCTCCATGACACAAATCCAACAACCACCTTTTGGTAGATCGAATTATCATGGCAACCAATACGCTAAGCTCATGGGTTCTGTCTTTTTACGTGTCCTCTACTGAAATGTGTTTCATAGGAAAAACAGTTATGTAATTTCCTTTATAAATAACGTGTTTGCAAACACATGTAGCTAGTTTTTGATAGATTCTTGTTGTTAGTTCATGTATTGTGCCTTGACATTGATCCTGTTGTTGTAATGAGAGGATCCTTCCTCTGTTTTGCAATATAACAAGACTCTGTTTTATATGACTGTATGAGCGTAATTTCAGACTGACAGTGTGTTAACCAAGGCCATGCAGAGGGCCCCTGCTGGCTGAGGTTTTGTTTCTTTATTTCTGTAAAGTTTCTATGTGTTGATTGTCTCATTTCCATTATAGATATTTCATAGTGTGTTCACCTGTGTATATTTCATATTTTAGTTATGGTGTTACTTTTCATTCTTGTACATGATTTTCCAAGCATTGGTTTTTTTTTGCTAACACTGATCAGTGTGTTTCAGGATAGGCTAGGCTCGGGCGTTTTCATACAATTTTTGCAATAAATAGTGACATGAGATTGGCCTCTCTGCTGACTTTGTTTTTCTTAGCTTTTCAATTTCAGTTATGCTTTGATTTCAGTCTTATTCATTTGATGTTGTTAGTTAGTTTAAATATCAAATTCTTCATGTCATTTAACATTATCTCCAAGGCCATGGCTTAACCCCGAAAAGCTACTTGGCGAGCTATCGGATTATGAGTGAGGTGATTTGATTTTACTTTCATTTCTACAATTAGATATCAGGTTCTTCATGACATTTGACGTTATCTCCAGAGCCATGGCTTAACCCCGAAAAGCTACTTGGCGAGCTATTAGATTATGAGTGAAGTGATTTGATTTTAATTTCATTTATCCAATTAGATATCAGGTTCTTAATGACATTTGATGTTATCTCCAGAGCCATGGCTTAACCCCGAAAATCTATTTGGCGAGCTATTGGATTATGAGTGAAGTGATTTGATTTTACTTTTATTTTTTTGCAATTAGATATTGAGTTATTCATGTTATTGACATTATCTCCAGAGCCATGGCTTAACCCCGAAAAGCTACTTGGCGAGCTATCGGACTATAAGTGAAGTGACTTGATTTTGTTTTCATTTGCAAGTAGGTAATTTAGATACCAATTCCTCGTGTTATTGGCGTTATCTCCAGAGCCATGGCTTAACCCCGAAAAGCTACTTGGCGAGCTATCGGACTATAAGTGAAGTGAATTGATTTTACTTTTATTAGTTTGCGGTTTTTGATTTGTTTGAGTGAAATAGCTTAACTTTTATTTCTGTATTTAGATGAGCAACAGAGATAATGATTTCATAATCAGTAGTTAATCATTTGTTTGATTTGAATAGCTGCACATTTACATTCTTGTTCAAGTACTAATTTCATCACTAGTATGTTTTGAGATCCTCTGAAGTGTTAAGCTCTGGAAATTATCATAAAGGACATAATTGCCTTAAAATATATATCCATACTTGCCTTCTAAAGTATTCTCAAAACTTAGGAATAGGATTTCCATTCGCATTAGGAGACAAACAAAGATAAAACCCCCAAAAACAAAATAAAATTGAAAAAAATAAAAAGTAAGAAAGAGGTTGTCTTGCACATATAGTGCGCCACACTTCATCAGTTTACGACTCCTGGATTGATAATTAATGTAGCAATTTAGGACATGCTAAATTGACTAAACAATGGCTACGTTTGGCTAGATGTTTATTCTCATTGTGGAAAAATAATTTTCAAATAAAGTTTATAACATAAATCTTTGTTTCTATGTAATACAAGATTATGATAGTCTAGTGTGAAATTTTAAGTCTTCCTTTGTGTCTAAGTTGTCGATCACGAGGTCTTCTCTAATCTGCTTGATATTGCAGAGTCA
Organism: Pinus taeda; assembly: GCA_000404065.3. Taxonomy (NCBI): domain Eukaryota; kingdom Viridiplantae; phylum Streptophyta; class Pinopsida; order Pinales; family Pinaceae; genus Pinus; species Pinus taeda. The sequence goes on from APFE030987368.1 coordinate 10,664, forward strand.
CAACATATTGAACATAATACCTTGAATTCACATTGTTTCAATCATATCTCAAAGAAGTGCTAGTAGTAATAAAAAAATGTATCCTATATATTTTAATATACCTTGAACCCCAAGGTGTACATAAGGTGGTGAAGGCAAAGTGTGTTCTATCAGCATCGTGTTCTACTTTTACCTATTCATTTCATATATATATATAATGGAAATGTTGTTGAATATTTGATGGAGACTCAACCACATAACTTTGAAAATTTCAATTACATTGTTGAACATTATTCATTGTTTCTTTCCTTTTTAGCAAGGACATATGCCACTGTAATGGAACTTGTGTTAGAATTAAGGCTTACTTTAGAGTTGGCTGGGGTTTGCTGGAGATTATTGAAATATCCACTCAACCTTTATCTCCAAGTTTGGAATAAGTTAGATACAACAAGTATTACATCTAGTGAATAACAATTGAGAAAAAATTTGCTCTGTGTCTGGAATTTTTCCAATTTGATATGTATGTATGTATGTATGTATGTATGTATAAAATAGAATAAATTGTTTAAAAAAATACAAATCTTCAAAAGCCATAATTTCATTATCAAAACCAATTATATTTCAATTAACTCCTAAAGCTATCATTACATCAATGCACATTTGCATACAACTATGACATTTGCCTTAAATGTAAGGGCCATCACTCACTAATTTATTTTGTTACATGATGGATTTTTTATGCTATGCATAATTTATATTTCCATTTGTGTTAAAAAGAATTTTCCTAAGCACATTATATTGATGGTTCATGGCAGCCTTGGAAGAATTTCCACATTTCTTCTATTTTCATATTTTGAATAATAGACTATCGCCAAAAATTTCAAATTAATGAAACTCCATTTTACAAATAAATTTGGAGTAATGAAGCTCCTTTAAAAAAAGTAAATTTAGTGCAATGCATGTGTACTTACCAATCATATCAAAACTACATTTTCAATCAATGATCAAAGAACAAATATTGAGGGAGATTCTCAAGTTAATCCATTAGAATATGTATGGACTTATGTCTCTCTCATTCTTTGAAAGATAACATGTATTATGATAAGCTACTAAGTTTGTGATCCATGACATCGATTTTCCCAAGTGTCTTTATGTATAAGCCCTTAATACCACAATTTATATTTTGAATAGATGTCATGTCAAGATCTTGAAGGAAAAAACACTAAAGGAGGAATTTATTGGTATGGAACCAAATTTATCACATTTCTATGTATTTCAATGTCCAATTTACATTCATGTTCCTAAGGAGAATAGGATAAGTTGGAATCCTCAAGTATCAAGGATATTTTTGTTGCATATAGTGTGACTTCCAAAACTTACGATATCTACATTCAAGTAAAACAAAAGATTGTAGTGAACCAAAATGTGAATTTTGATGAGGATGCATGATCGTTAAGATCACTTGATGTTAATGGATTTTGTGTTGTGCAAGGTTAGATAAATGTACTTAAGTACTTGTTTGATGAAATAAAATGTTCGAACGGTGAAATTCTTGGTGTGATTCTAGCTTGTAGTGGAGCCTTTTATGCACCTAGGAGAGCTTAGTGAGATGCCTTGCAAGGCTAAAATGTTGTTGGCTAGGACTTGTTGATGGAAAATTCTCTAGCTAAGGATTGGAAGCAACTCTAAGGAATAAAATAAACACTCCATGGTAAATACTATAGAATATATGTTTTCACGTTGATTTATTATAAAAAACACAAGTTTCATTCCAAAATCAAGTTTGATATTTATCAAAAGAAAATCCAATATTAATAACTAGTCCTCTTGTATATGGGAACAATGGCATCAAGCAACCCCTCCAATGTCCCCTTGAAAGGCCTCTCCATGGGAGGAGAAATTTCAGGTTCCAATAGGAATATCCAAACATCATTCTAAGGGGTCTCTTGAGCGTACTACAGGTACACATTCGATTGTTAGTAAACATGTCAACGCTACGATATAAATTTAATGTTTAACATGTAAATAATCGTCTTGGACATATGTTTAATGTGAAAAATATTGTTATTGACAGGTGCATGGGTTGAGCTTGAGGTTGGTCGTAATTATTTGAGTCCTCTGCCTTCAAGAACCAACCAACTACTTGATAGAGTTGGTTTAGGTAAAATCTAAATAGAAATCTTGAAGTGAGATGTTTAATCCACGAAACTTTATCACACGTGTCTCATACTTGTGATTAAAAATCTGATGTTTAATCCACGAAACTTTTATCACACGTGTCTCACAAGTAGACGCAATTCTAAGGGGGTTTTGTGCATGGTATAGGTACATGTTTGATTATTAGTTAACATGTTCAAGTCTACAGTATAAATTTAATGTTTAGCATGTGAATAATTTACTCTTTAACATGAATTTAATGTGAAAAAATATCGTCATCCATAGGTGAATGGACTGAGCATGAGGTTGTCCATGTTTATTCACAACGACTTGTCTAGGAGCATTCAGGTGAAAGTTGAACATAAATTTCTTCAAGATATGTTTAATGTTAAAATTTATCGCATCTCCCATACTTATGCATGATTTGAAATTTGATGTTATGTATAGGGAATAACAGCTCTGACTTTGTTTCCTCAAAAGGGGACAATTATCCTCTAAACGATGGCTCAGAGAATGAGATAGTTCTTGGACCAGGTAATTTTAAATGTAAACATTTTTTAAATATGAATTGACCAAGTGAAATTTATTTATATTTAAATATGTGAACATTTATCATGTTACATGCTTTGATCATCCTCCTGCGGGACATCATTTTGGTGAGAGAGGTCTAAGAGCAAAACAGTATGCCCACAATGAAAATTATGAACCTATTTACTCCCATCTTGGAGATGTTCCTTAGGAGATTCTTTGGGAGGATAAAATATCCACTCTCACTAATGATGACATGAAGGATAATTCCATGATATTGTAGAATGAGGTATAAAATATCAAACTTTTAGCCTAGTTGAATCTCATAGAGGCGTATACTGGGGTTGGACAGATGATAGATGTTTCTTTTGACATGATATGTAGGAGGAGAACATCGGTTATTAGTATACACTCCTTTAATGAAGTGAAAAATATGGTAACTAAATAAATTCATTTCTCATTATTTGGCTTACGACCTGAAGACAAAAAATGTATGAAGGCTGCAAGATTTAATTACCCTAACATTGCACCATTTTTTTTATCAAAAGTTCATGTACACGTACAGGAAGTTCCTCAATAATTATGACATACTGCAATATTTTGCGAGAATGTTGTACACCAATTTTTTAGATCACGTCGGCACATGGATCCCAATTATTCATATATATGATCCAAATTATATGGATTTTGGAAAGGTCATACATATGAATGTCCTGATGTTATGTGAGATGTTAGATTTAGGGCTCGAACACCTCGTTTAGCACCTCAACCACCTAGAGTTGTCGCACTTCGAGATGAGTTTGTCGTTGCATCCAGCACAAGATTTCATGGAAGGGAGAAGATTAGGGAGCTTGTTCAGGATGTTTTGTGAGCAGTGACAATTTGCATAGGGAAGAGGAAGCATTCAGAGAGTGAAGAAAAAATTACACCATTTGTTAGTGTTTCGGATGAGGTGTGGAGAGAGATGGATCAACTAGAACTAGAGAGATATGTAGCATCTTGTAGAGATCATTTGGAGTGATCCATGGCTCACGATAGTCGAAGCCGTTCCGAGGCATGTTCTAGGAAGTTATGATTATTTAACTATAAAATCACATTTACAAGATTAGATATAATGCATGTTACATATAAATTTATTATATTCAACTATATATATTTTGTCTCTAAAAATCACTTATATATTTATTCAAACTTATGTAGTTTTAATCATTTTTAAATAATGAATCACTTAACTTAGTGGAATAATTATGGCTTCATGAACTTGTTGATGTATAGGCACCCTAGGTATTACTATGTACATATATTTGTTTCTTCAAATTGTGAATGAATTAAAGTCACATAAATTTTATGGTGTCTCTCATACATTTTATGTTCACTTTTTAGGTTAGCGAGAAAAATGAAAGAATCAATTAGGAAATTGAGCCCCAAGGATATGGCACAAAATCTATACAAGATGGTATTTTCATACCCTAGTAGCCTAGTATCCATCTAGTTGTTTGAAGAGACTTTTTTTAATATTGATTGTAAGCTCTAATTAATTGTATGTTCTTATAGAAATCTCATATACAACATGTTTGGAATGTATTAATTTCTTTTGATGAATTAAATTATGTTCTTGCAATTTAATTATAGTCCTCTCAAGGGATTTTCGCAAGGACTTCATGCCGTAAGTGCTTTTCACTTTTATTTGAAGGATAAAACATATAGTTTCCCATGTTATGTTAGGTGATCCATTAATCTATCTAGATCTCATAGATGCATGGTTACAAGCCAATTGTTTTGTGACATTCATTTTATAGTGTATTACTCACATTTAAAACTCATGTTTATGTTTAATACTCTTTTGGGGATTTATATACCCTAGTAGCATTTATAACTTTAGACCATGCCCCTAATTTAATTGACAAAACGTCGATCTTGGTATGTTGAGTGCCTATTATCCATCTAGTTGTACTTTTGAAAAAAAAAAAAAATCTAACAGTACTTAGTTTAAGCTAAAAGAAAAACATTACAACTGGCACAAAAATAATCATCCAACCCAGGTGGATATATATGTAGATAAAGATATATCCCGTAGAAAATTCCATGAATATCCTTCATTGAACTCCCTTTGTTTAATATAGTTTCCCAAAAACATAACTTTCCAATAGTCGATGAGGTCGAATTAGGGTCTTTATTCTTTTCTTCTTTACCACTAGAAACTTTATTTAAAGCATTTATTTCATTCAAGGATAGGATTGAAGGATAAAATATTCATATCAACTTTTAGGATCGGTAACACTAGCAAGTAGAAATTTGACTTGTTTGGAATTAGTGGGAACGATAATAGAAATTAGGATTTTTAACTTTCCTAAGTTAGAAAATCAACTTAGGAATTTGTCTCGGTCAAATTGGCAAGGTGAATTATGGTTTTTTAAAATTAAAACTAAGGAAGAGTGACCACTAAACAAAACAATTCAAAATATGGTTTAATCAACTCAATTTTAAGATTTTTTTCCATTGTCAAGTTTAGAAGTCCACAACAATAGAAAACCTCCAACTAGATGCCACATGTAACATTGAAAAATCATTCCAATTGATAAACCTTGTTCTTGACTCATTATCCATTTCCCACTGGAATCCTTGAACCATTCTCCCACTACATACTTTTAATTTACCTACTAGAAAATTTAGAAACTATAAAATATAGACTTGCCCAAAAGTGTAGTCTAACTCTATGAAAATTAGCATTAGTGAGATTTATGTGAAATATAGTAAGTCTAAAGCTATACATTACTAAAAATAGAAACATCTTCATGGGAATGAAAGAATTCTCATCTAACTTTATTTTTTACAATGAACCCAAATATGTGCTCAAGAATAACATGCAGGCCCCAGAAATAACACTACTAAAAATAGCAACATCGTGAAATTTTACATGTTTCCCAAAGAAGCTCATTTACATCGTGAGATTACAAGGACCAAGAATATGTAAACAACTTTGACATGCAAACCCTAAAACTAGAAAACTACTAAAAATAGCAATTTTTTGAAATCTAGTAGAACTAACTGTGGCCAACAACTCACCACCCAAGATAAGGAACCATGCAAAGGTTATTTATAGTTCCACTAATGGATTCAAAACACTACTAATCTTCCCTAGTTGTTTGTTTGTAGGTTTCTTCTATTGATGAAGCCACGTACTTAGGAAACTAAGAAGGCTTCTCTAAACATGTCCTTGTGAGTGAAAATTGTTGTTAGGAAAACCATTCCTAGAAAATGATTTTTGCAATCAATTTGTTGATATTTTTTTGTCCATTGTGTCATAATAGACATGATAATATTCATTGTGTCATGTATCAGACAAGTTTTGTTCACTTTGTTAGCTTCTCTACAATTTCTAGTAGTTGAATTTTATTTATGGCTATCCTTGTTAAAATGTGCAAACTCTATAGAAATAGTTTCCCATTTACCCTTAGCAATAGGTAAATGCATTGACAATGAACTAAAGGATTCTTGTCTAGTTTATTCGATTAGTATATTTCAAAAGTATTATCAAGTTATGTTATGATTTTCACATTTTTTCTCTGGTTAATTTTGTGTAACTTCATCAGTTATATTCTTCCCATGTGGCTAGTTGAAGAGCTACTTTGCAATTTATCCAAAATTTTCTCTCAATTAGGCCATATTTACAATTCTATGCATATGCCATATCATGTTATTCTCTCTCTTGAAATCATGAAGAATGTTACCTTTTTATAAATATGATATTTTTTGTTGACAACATACATCATGTTCTTGTGGATATCTCAAGTCCTTCCAAGTTCTTTGTTTTTGTTTCCTTGTCAATCTCACACTGCTATAGTGACTTGTTGTACTTCATCAATTTAGTTTTTGCATCTAGCTAGCCAGAGCATTATCCTATAATTTGTATGACATTTTCTCTCAATTGAGCCATATTTACATTTCTATTATTCCATTAAAGGTGTTATCTATCTTGAAATCATGAATAAATTTACCTTGTTGTAAATATGGTATTATATATTGTTACTATACATATTGTTGTTGTACTTCCCTTTCCTTGTGTCAGAGTGTTTCCCTAATGCTCTTGTTTTCACACCCATGAGTTCCCTTAGCACTTGATTACTACTTTTTTTCTCCCATAGACTTATTTTTGTCCCTCGTGGACATTAATAGGATTATTTTAATCGTATCTTTTAACATTAAGATCTTGTTTCAATTTCTTGATGGTTTTGTGTTCTCTTTCTCTCTTCCATGGGTCATACATGTCTTCCATAATAGAAAATATATTCTTGGTTTGTGTAGAGCTAGTGGAAGGCCACACATAGGCCATACGGTGACCATATGGGCCATATGTATTACTATATGGGCCATACCTGTCTCTATTGTGACTATACACATCCTTTCAAGTAGTTTGTGCATTGCATATTAGAATCAATATCAATATCATTTCCCTGGTCGACTTTTTCTTTTGTAAGTGAAATTGTATATGTATATAAATTTGACTTAGTCATCAACTCAGTTAAAGTTGTTTCTATATATCTATCTACTTATCTTTTGACTCAATCATCAACTCAGTTAAATTTGTTTCTAAATATCTATCTAATTATTTATCTATCTAGCAATTTGATACACCTCAGAAATTCCCCCTAGGCCCCTCCATTTCTCATCTCCATTTTTTTTTTTCATCTTCCTCGGTTGCAATGATGGATAGATCAACATGAAATTAATGTATACTACAACTCTCAACCTCACTTCCACTCCCCATAAAATTTGAACATGCTCCCATGCTTTCATCTCCCATGTCTCATAGAAGGTGAAATTATGTTTCTTAGTGTAATTTGTGCAAGTGGCATATAAATGAAGAGGCAAGGAAAGTGTAAAACGGCACTTGTCATTCCCTATCCATTTCCATTCTAGTTCATGGGTTTTCATTACCATGAATTTACAAGGTTTATCTCATGTAGCCATGAAGCTTAGCACTAAGGAAGCATTTGCAAACAATTTTTATTATTGATGCCGAAGTTCCCCAAGATTAAATGTCTTATAGGAATCACATCATTTTCTAGCATCATAACACCATCGCATGTTTTTTTCACATTGACTTCTCTTGCCCTAACGGTTCTTTGTTCATTGATTTCATCTAAATTTTGCACCTAAAATACTATTAGAATGTAACCATATTCATTATTTTTTCTAATCATAACACCTCGTAAACACTTTTATCTACCTTGTTCTTTTGGTTAAAAATAAGGAAATTATTCATGCTTTTCAAAACGTACAAGGGACAACATACATACATGTGACTCATACTATATGAACTATGGAACTCATGAATGATGTTTTTAGCACTCTGATCTTAAATTCCTCTGGGATTTGCTCATTACATGAACTTTCTGGAGGTTGTTTATGTGCTTGAAAAACTAATTGAAGAGCTAATCCAAGCCTGGCTACAAAAGTTTCTCAAGAGTAATTCTCAACTACTTTCTTATTGTGCCTACATCAATCTTGAAGAAAATGGTTCAACTTATCTTACAAACAACGCAAACAAAAATTAGCACTTAATTGATACATGCATTCATCCTGGAAGGTGATTTCTGATGTTTTCTCCTATAAGGACCTTCTAATTCTTCATCATTCAATGATAATAATCTCATGTATGACATGTGTGTAAATCAAACTGAAGTTGGTTGGTTATAAGGAAATATATAGCACCAACATACAATCCATACAATTGATAAATCATTCTCCAAAGCTTGAATATAGTCTTCAAAGTGATTGTGTGTCATGCTTATTAACCCAACAATTCTTGTATGAAATTCCATTGAATTTGTTTAAATCGATATCACATTTCAAGGTAAAATTCCAATTTCTATTCAAAACATTCATGAATTATTTCTAGCCCAAATTCATTCTTCATTTGCTATTTCACTAAAGTATTCATAAAATGATATTAAGGAAGAATTTATTGTATCACTTTCTTCCTAGATACACAGCAAATGAAAAACAATAGTAGGTCAGGTCAAATGATATTTCTTATGTTTATTTAGCTTGGCAACAACATAAGTTTTGAGTTTTTGATGCTTTACAAGTTTTATTGGAAAAGGATTTCTTTAAGGGAGTATCATACCTTGATTTCTAGATGTGATATCCATTAGTATCGTGGTTGATTGCTTGATAGAAAATCCTTCAAGTCAATATACTTGGAAATTTTATCAAAATCATAAAATTTTGGGAGATTTTCAAATTATCAAAAAAGGACCCTCCAACAAATTAGATAAAAAAGACACAATTTAAAATTCAAAACACTCTTTTCTTGAACTTAATAGTGAGAGACTTGGAGAATTGTGAAATCCCAATTGTGTATATTTAACACACTTTTATTTATAGTCCACTGAATATGAAGTAGGTGGGCTTATTCCTAGGTACTCAAATGATCATATGTGGAAAAAGTTAGGAGGGCTTCATTATGCTAGAAGGTTGAATTTGAGAAGGTTTCATATTACTAGGACACTTTCCATGACTATGAACCCTTCCAAATATTTACTCCTCTTCAAATTGAGGGTTTATTCATGCCTATTTTAATTTATAAAATCACTACTAAAGTATATTTTAGGCCCCCATGTTGGGCCACAATCTACAAGAATAATTGAATTTGCAAGGCTTACCTCAAACTCTCATGGACGTCGTCCCATGTTATAATTTTTTCATGTTTGTTATTTTGCCTTGGCTATTTTACTTGTACTTGAATATCTTAAGGTTAAACTAGTGTTGTGTGTTGTATGTTATTCTCGTCTGGCATGTTCAAAACTTTAGATATTTCATATTTTGTGAAACTATCATCATTTTCTATAAATAAAAATAAACAAAACTTTCAATAGATTATTAATATGTAGAACATTAATTTTAAATCTTCTAATTAATTTCATGTAAAAAACCCAAACAAGGATGATAATCACAAATAACTATTTTTAGAGCAGCAATAGAAGGGCCATCAAAATAAATTAAAACTATAAATGAAATGGTGTTAATTATAAAAGCATATGATTAACAAGATTTGTCTTCAGACCACTTCATATAGATGTCTACCTAAAATGTGTATTAATAAACTAGAAATATTTAGTGATTATATTATTGGGATAAATATCCATGGTGAAAAATATTGAGAATTAATAAGCTTAGTTCCATAGCTTTAAATCTAAATTTGAATGATTAAATCCAATCCTTTGTCAAGGACAAGGTCTAGAGACACTACGTACATTTTCTTTTGTTGATTCAGGTGTTTATATTACTTATTGGGGCCTTAGTGGAAAGACTCCTTTGGGAACCTATAGCAATGCATAAGTGTGTCTAATTAGTTTGGTTGACCAAATATCTTTAAATATTCCATCAATTTTTTGGTTATATTTCAATTTCTTGATTCTTGTTTAATTAATGACCAAATATTGTTACACCATCCATGAAGAGAAAGAATTTCTGACTAGTTTACGTATTGATGGTGCTAGACCCGCCAACATGTAAGGGGATCTCCCCGATAAGAAGCCCCAATTAGACCTCAAACCATTTGGTGTAGGAGTCCTAGCAGTGGGTTATACGGTAATGCCTTGACCACGATTTCACACAGAGGTAAGTAAGATGTATCTGTTGGTAGCAAGGGTGTGATGGGTGCAGCAAGCCAAGGAAGGTGCATGAGAGATTCAAACACACAGGGGTTGAGATGAGTGCGCCCCTTGGAAACCTATGATAGCACAGAGTTAAGAAGGGAACAAACGAGAAAATATGCATCACTACATGGAAGGCAAGTTAGCTAGCAATCCAAAGTGATGGTTAAACCAATAGCACATTTAAGAAAGATTCATATATACATACACAGAAAAGTCCATACATGCATGTGTAAGAAAAAAAAATACATATATCATTTAGAGTAAATTAGATAGCATATAATATAATACAACATATGCATGAAATGTCATGGCTTTGTTATATTAATAAGTGTAAGTTCCAGTCATACAATACATCCATGTCTAACCACTAGTTCTGACAGCATAATATTACAGCCACAACTGCCTACTCCTCCAAAGAGATATACTAGCTCTGTGCAGTGGAGAAGCCAAGGCTCGTTACAATATTGTCCAAGCTCTCTCTAAGATAGTCTATTGGAAGCTTGGCTAACCAAAATCCTTTACAATGAGTTATGAGGTTCTATTTATAGAAAAGTGTGGGGTGACCCTCGACATTCCCCTTTGTGACAGTTCATCTACCCTCATGAATCTTCATCTACTATATGATTGTTACATCCGACTATCCAAACTTGAACTTCCACTTCACAAGACGTTACATTACAATGCACATGTGCCCATGTGAGACAAAATGGCTTGAGCAAGCCATGTAGGACATCACCGACACTTGGTCGATTATGGTGAGACCAACTCTTTGACATGCTTGTGATGGTCAAGGTGGTGAACTGATGTCAAGCTTGGTCATCCATGATGGTGTGCATGCGCTCCATGGTGACATCTTGTTGAAGTGAACTCTTGCCTCCATTGCATCTGGGAGCATTTGTATGGCTCCTCCATCCAACTCGTCTGCTAGCATGCACATGGCATTCTTGGGTGCATCTGAACTGGAAACACATTGATGCATAGTGTCTGTGTTCATCTTCCAGTGTGTGCTGGTGGTCATGCACATCAACTATCAACTACATTTTCAGCTCCAGACTCTAGTTGGAATTTCTTCTTATCTTTGCCTCGATGAGTGTGCCAAATGGGTTAGATCACATGAGTGCACACAATGACATGCATGGTACTGAATTCCCTTGCATGTGATCAACAACAGCACTCACCATGTCTTCTTTGTGCTAGCTGTTGGGATGAATCTATAACTATATGAGCGCGGTTTCATCCATATGTGCATGTTGTGCCCGCTGATTTACCTGTTCCTGTTGCAAATCATTCTCTCGTCTGTATAGCCCTTGTTCTTCCTTGAGATTCTTCTTGAGCACATGCAACTCCTCTATTCCATTCTTTGCCTTCGATTGATCTTCATGTTGTGCCATCACCTCGTAGCCTAAGTCTCCAAAGTTGCTTTCACCACAAGTAGATATTCTTGAGCTTGCAACTTTGTTCTGCCTCTATGTTGTCAACAACCTTCCTCTTGCATTTATTGCATCCGGTATGCTACCTTCAGCTGCTATTCATGGTGCTTCTTGCTATGATGTTGCTACTGTCATATCTTGATGTCCTTGTCTATGAAAAACTTGACATTTTTGTGGGTAGGCAAGTTCATAGACACTTGATCGACTGCATCCCAAAGTGTGCTCTGAAAATTTTCTTCGACTCTGCTCTCCTGGAAACCATTGTACTTGTGCTACTGAGAGGCAGATGAACACTTGTGATGCCTCGAGACATGGCAACACTCATGGCAAGCAATCTATCAGTTGAAAACCAAAATGAGCTTGAGAACAGACTTACAACATACCTGTGTGACTGATCATGAAGGTTGCCAATTTTCGCCACGAGGTCGGGAGACTGACTGCCAACACTATGCAAGGCATAGTCCGCACTGTTAGGACGCTAAATGGATGCTAGAACTACACAATGCATGGTCCAGCCTGGCTACTAACTGTTGGAATTGCATAATGTGCAATCTCAGCTAACAATGGTTACAAGCTCAGTGACTGCATTGTGCAATTTTCTGGGCCAACAATCATTGTCCCTCAGAATTGTGCAATGCAAGACTGGAGGAGAGCCACTGGGTAGAAATAAGAATTTCCAAAGAGGAAGACAAAGCCTTCCCTTTCAAGATTGCGTAATGTTCTCTTGGTGAGGCAGAGTCTGGGCCAAGGATTCCCAGACCCGCCTATGGGAAACTGAAAGCGAATGTGAATGAGAACGCATGATGATACTGAGTGTAAGCATAATTTAATGATCGTGCATGCAAACGGTGAATGACAGATTTAGAAAATGGAACAACATACATGTGGGTGAGGCAAGTCACCAAATCAGAAACCGTTTGTGAAAAACAGTTTCATGCATGCGACAACAGTAAGATGCTAACGAAAACTGAAACGGTGCTAGTACAAGCTAGTATGTATCAAAAAAATAGCAAGTGCTCACTGAAATCAAGTAGACAACATTCATATCAAGTGAAACACAAAAAGCACCGAAAATGCAACACAAAACATGGAAGGAGGGCTTACCCCAAAACAACTAAGCTGAATGTGCCAACGACTCCTATATGTGATGTGGGATGTCAGAGATGCAAGTTTAATGTGAGGAATGAGTTCTACAGCATCTAGTTCATGAGTTTTGATAAAATCGAAGATGTGATGTGCATGCCACAAATCTAGGAAGAGAGACACTTGGTGGGAGGTTTCCAAAATGATCTTTGCCAGCTGCTAAAAGTAGATCCCTGAATCAAGGGATGCCTTTGCATGCTACCTTGGGAGAAGAATCCCATGCATGCAAATCGGTTTTACTCAATCCTAGAGGGAACGATCAACTCAACTGCACATGCAAGAGGTTGCTCAACTGCTGGGACCAAATGTGCATTTCTGGAATGGAGCTATGTTGGCTGCCGAGGAGATTTGCGCAATATCTTGGGAACCAGCTAACTGCTACTAGGATTGCACAATTCCTGGGCTGAGTAGCCCTACTTGGGGGAATTGTGAAATTTTCTATATGAAGCCTGACTGGTAGATTTGCGCAATTCTGGAGCCCGGTGGGCTGCCAGACAGAATTACGCAATTTTTGGAGGGAAGGCTAGTTTCCCTCCCAAATTTTGCAATTTCTTGAGGGAACTTCTCAGCTTGCAGATGAACTAAGTCCAGAGGAACATCCTGTGACAGGAATACATCAAGCTTTATAGACAGGTTGTCTTTCTGCAATAAAATCATTAAAGCTTGTGTACTTGACAAGGCAAGACATGTTGTTGTGAAAGGTTGGTAGGGAGGCTCCAAAATGAAGCTAAGGTAAAATTTTGGAGGGTGGTTGTAGCCGCTACAACACTTGGCGACACACTGGTAGAACTCCAATACTTTCAATAGACGTTGCTTGTGAAAAGCAAGTCTAACACCACCGGAAGTATTGTTCAATTATCAGTTTTTCATGGTTTCCTATTACCGGTAATAGTGTCCACTCGGATACTGTTATTCCCACTAATATGGGTGGCTATCTTAGAAACAAACAAGTAAAGTTTACTTTCGTTTCCTTTTATGAAAATAGACAAGAGAAGAACCAAGAAGACTGACCTTAGTATTGTGCTTGATTTCCTCTCCTTCGCCACTTCTTCTTCGTCTGCCCATCTTCAAAAAGAACCTATGGAATCACAGCAACATACTACTATCGAAGAAACAAAGATCTATATTCATAAATAACACAGGACCATATGTGTGTTAACCATATAAATGCATAT
>APFE030987368.1:32076-55737 GCA_000404065.3 Pinus taeda
ATATAAATGCATATATAAACAAGTACACAAGAATATGGAAGAAAACAAGAATAGCTTTATTAAGATAAAAAGTAGCAACAGGATTACAACCATATGTTCTGACCCATCATCATCCTCCAGCTAAGAAGCCCTTCTTCACCTCAAGCAAAGCTTAGATCACCCAACACTATGAATGTACACCTCTGGATCTCTGTGATGAGGGATCCATATATAGATGATTACAGAGAGGTGACTCATCTTCTAGGATCTTTATTAGTGTCCTCTCTCTCATAGTTCCTGCTTCCACTTGGAGAATGATGATCTCTTACTCATCCCTGTTCGAAAACAGAGAGGCAAGTGTCAGAGGGGAAGCTTCTGGAAGATTCCATGATCTTCCACCTCACATTTTTGTCCCTGCCATTTGTCCATTCCCGACCATCTCACCCTACAGAGGAGAAATTCAGTATACATCGCACCCTGTACACTTGGAAGGTGATATGCATCGCACCCTCTACACCGAGCTTTCAGTATGGTCCAGTTTTGACCATTTATGAGCAGTTTTCAGTGGAGAACGTTTGGGAGATGATTTAATCAATTGACCTTGTTCCTTTAGGCAGTGAAGCAACACTTTTAGGCACTTAGGAGCCCTCAGCTTATGGACATTTATGATTGGGGTTGAAGTGCCCAAAAATGTCTATAACATTTCCACACTTGCTTGATTGTAAGATGTAGCATCTGTCAAGCTCTTGGTCAATTGACACACATTCCAAACCAAGGAAACATAGTTGTTTTAATTGGGGTTGAGGACTGTATTGGTGCACAATCAATATAGTCGTCAGAGTCTTAGTTTCATCTTTGGTGTTGCTCCGCTGCCCGCAGGCCTGGACAGTACCCTGGAGGAGTCACTGATGAGCCTCATAAATGGGTAATTATATGGGCTCATTTTACCTCCTAAACTAGTCAAATCAACCATTCTCTTAGCTTATTGTATGATTTTATGATTATATTTATGCTTATAGGGTGAGTTGAGTTAGTTATTATTCCATCTGGTCTAACATGTATTTAATGCATATTATTGATGGATTTCAAGGTCAAAGTCAAGGATCTAATGGAAAAATTGCAGCAATAACTCAAAGTATACAGAGGAGAGGACTTATAGGAGGGAATCTCTCTCATTTATTGCTCCTCACATAGAATTCCCCTTCATTCAGCTCGGAGTACAAGCAGCCAAATCCAGAACTAGAAGGCAGTCAAGCAAGTGGAAGATGATTGAGAGTTATCTCAAGTTTTGGGAGCCAAGCCTCCCTAATTTTATGGAAACTATTTGTAGCTTCATATGTATAAGTAGATAGGCCTAGGGCCTTACTGGGGTTGAATTTTTTCTTATGTAAACTCTACTCAAATTTCGAGCTCCCTATTTTATGACAGTTTTATGTAATCTTGCTATTTTTTTATAATGAAAATGGAATCCTTCTTGAGCTAGCACTGAGTTACCTCAGAGGGTTGAAGCTCTTGGGTTAGGGCCCAATCCAAGTAGCCAAGCTCCTCTTTAATTTTATTTGTATGCTTTGCTTCAGTAGTAGATGAGTTTATTGTTCAATGTATTTCTTATATGGTTAAGAATAGGTTGCTTTTGATGATTTAGTAGTTTTCTTCCGTTTGTGCTTTTTGTAGCAGGTTAAGCAGTGATCAGAGAAGATCCAAAAGGCTAGTAGCAGTGCGTTGGCCTCTCTTCCTCCCTCTGGGACCATGATTTGAGGCAAAGACTCTCTTGCTGCCTCAAAAACACATATTTTCCTCATTCCTAGGACTTCTAGCGTTTTTAACTTTCTAGTAGGTTGATAGTCCAGTTTTTCTTTGCTTTAGACCTTATTCATCAAGTTCATTTCCTTATTTACAATAGTCCTCTTGCCTGCTTTCCTTTCTTGCAGTATTTCCCATCATTCCCTTCTATGCATCAGAGTTTAGGCCATTTTAATGCAAAACTCTGTTTTTCCTATAATGCATTCATTTACTTGATTTTCTTGGTTTCTATGCAGCATATCTCTTCCAGTAATAGACTAGCTTACCAGAAATCACACCCTCCATTTGATTCATGCCCTATAGGTCTCCCAAACCTCACCTTAATTCTGCCCTACTTTCCTTCATTTTTCATAGAACTTCTTCCTCTCTCCTTGAGCAAACCCAATCATCTTTCTCTCGCTCGGTGGTTCATGGTAGACCCTAGGCAACCTAACACCTCATTCCAACCTTCATCCACCTTTTCCACCCACTCTTAAACCCTCAAAACAATGGAATTTTCTCTCGGCCTCCTCCTGTAAGCCTCCTGTAGTTACCCTGTTTTCCTCCTGTAGTTTTTCTTCTAGGCTTTCTTTTGAAGGCCAAGTGTGGGAAAAGCCTCTAGAAGGCCATCTAAGACCTCCTAGGACCCATCCACACCATCCTACATCATCCCAAGTTCCAAAACCTCCCTCTAATGCCACATGTTCGCCACACACAATAAATTAGATGTATGTTAAATTAACATAAAAACACATAAAAATCAAAAAATATGTGTTTTTCTTATTTACTTCTAAAAATAGCATGGTTAGATGTTGTTTACTTCCTTGAGTAGGTAATGGCATTTCTTTCATGTTTTTCATAGTGTTTTTGGAAAAATTAGAATTAGCTTGTTAATTAGGGTTTACTAGGTTTTGCTTTACAGTCCAGTCTTTCTCCTTTTTGCAATTAGAATAGCATATGTAGAGTAATATTTATTTTCTTTCATCATACATAGAACTTCTTCTGAAATCTATAGAAGTTGGCTTGAGCTCCTAGTGATCTTGTGTCGGCTGACCAAGTGGCAACCTGCAGCGAGAACTAGTACTTGTGCATACAGCACCGATGCTTCCAAGTTTGTTACGAACTACCAGGTTGATAAAAGTAAAGTTGGCAGCCCAGGAGGTTCAGAATTCTTGCTGTAATAATGGCGCTCACCACTTTTTGATGACATTTCCAGAGAAGCGTCAGAGTATTCTGTGATTACTGCTTTCTTCTATTTCCTACTACAACATTCTGCTAATAGTTTATTTCAGCAAAAGTAGACTAGTCATTTCTTTTCTTTCAAGTTCTGCATCTCCTTGCTTTCCTTTTCAATTCTACAAATTTCCATTCAGCAAGTTTATTTCAGCTAGTTGTAGTTTGTTTTGTTCAATCACAATTTCAGTTTCTGCAGGTACTTTCAGTGTGGGAAAAAGAAACAAAAACCAACCAAAAACATTTCCTTTCAGGCCTCATAGGAATGGAGATAACTCAGGAAAAATTTTGCACAACACCCCCACTGCTTCACACAGCCAACCTTCTCTCTTCTTCAGTGGTTGAATTCAAGAAGAATCCTTAGGTGAATAGCTAGAAATATTTTAAGAACCTATAGGGGAGGAAGAAGAAGAAAACATTCATCCTGAGCCAATGGCTGAAAACAGAAATTCTAGGGGAAATGAAGAGAGAATAGAGGGTACCTTCCCCATTTGGGAGACCAATGGGGACACCAAAATGAAGAATATAATTCCTTCAGCCCTACCTCACTTCCATGGTCTGACTACAAAATATCCTGACACTTTCTTGTTCGAGTTTGTTGTCATCTGTCGAACTTATGACTATGCAGAAGGCGAGAAAAACTTGAAATTGTTCCCTTCTACTCTCAAGGGCGCAGAACTGCGTTGGTTCATGGGATTACCTGGCAATAGAATCACAACTTGGGCTCAAATGCAGCAAGCCTTTAACGACAAGTATCGAGACTATTGCAGATCAAAATATATTAAAGAATAAATCTTCTGAATGACCATGGAAAGTGTTGATTCCCTGGAAGACTATGAAGATAACTTCCAGCTTAGTTACAAAAGGGTCAAGTGTACACTTGACCCTAAGTCTTTGAAGTTGGCCCTACTCAGGGGAATTTGGGAAGACCTTTTGGACACCCTCCATCTACTGGCTTGGGGAGACATGTACCAACTATCCTATGAGGGCATAAAGACTATTTTTAGAAACCATTCTAGAGCAGCCAGAAAGAAAAGGTAGGGGGTGTCAACCAATAGCCAGTACCTCTTCTTCCAATTCATCCATTAAAGATGAAATTGGAAACATGCTGGAAGACTTCAAGAGTGAGATGCTGCAGATTCTTGCCATGCAAATGGATACCTTACATATAAAGAGGAAACAAGAGGAAGCAGACAGGGCTTTGGCCATTTTTTTCCCTAGATGCACCAGGAGGCATCCTATGAATGAATGTCCATTGAACTCTATATAGGTTTGTTCAGTCTGTGAAGAAGATCATTCTACAGAGAAGTGCCCTTCCTTGCTCGAACTTAGGGTTGTATATCAAGGGGCCGAAGGAGTCACTGAACAGATCTATTACATAAACCAAAGGAGACCACATGGACCTATACCATACTAGCAAAGGATGCAAGGGACATCTCAGGCATACTACAACCCCAACCAAGTCACCTCCATACCTTCTTGGGGCCACCCTGTTCATCTTTCCTGGTCCATGCCTCCTCCTTGGTCTTTCCCATCTCAGTATCATGCCCAACCAGCCACCCATTCATTTCAATCCTATGCTCAGCCACAACCTCAGTGGAATGCATCTCATCAGGGGTGGAGGCCCTAATACAACTCTCTTCCCTCTCTTCTGCCTCCACCACCTGCCCAACCATAACCGTTATCTTCTGCCCCACCAAGGCAACCCTAAATGCCTACCCAACCAAATCTGAACCAAAACAACAGATAGGCTCAGCAAGTGTATAGTGGGGAACCATCAAGCCCAACTTATGTTGTGGAGATTCAAGAAATTATTTTGTGATGCAGGAAATTTCTCCCAGATAGCCAACCTCCACTCAGGGAGGTTTAGGAAGGTAAAGAGGAAAGTGAACCTAAAGCAACTCCACCCTTTCCTGAGAGACTATCCATGACAATGCAGCCTATCCCAGCAGAGACTGAACTCCTGGGAGAATTGAAACATTTATGTGTAAAGATACCAATTCTCCAAGCCATAAAAGATGTGCCTATCTACAATAAGTTGATCAAAGAGAAGTGCTTTAGGCATCCAAGAAGGCACAAGAGAGATGCCCCAACCATCAATGTCATAGGACAATTGTCCGACTTGATGTTGGGGCAAGCAATCTGTCCAAAATATCTAGATCCTGGAAGCCCAGTAGTTGATGTCCACATCAATGGCACAATGGTCCCACATACCTTGATTGATCTGGGAGCTACCATTAATGTGATGACAAAGGACACAATGCTCAAACTTAACCTCCAAGGCTCCTTGAGGAAGACCACGACAGTGCTGCAGCTAGCAGACCGCTCCACAGTGACCCTTGAGGGGATTGTGGAATATGTGATGTTCTCCAATGATTCTTTGGAGTACCCTGCTAATTTCATAGTTCTCTAGCCAAAGGCAAAGCTCACTGGATATCCTCTCATTCTAGGAAGACCCTGGTTGGCTAAAACCGATGCCTACATTAGCTGCCGAGCTGGGAACATGACCATAAAGAATGGGCACATGTCCAAGTAGTTAATCCTATATCCTCCTACCAAAACCTTGCTAGAACATGATCTACCTCTCTGGTTGGAAGAGGAAGATGAGGATGAAGCTTATTCTGCACCACTTTGTGCATTGGAAATCACCATGGGGGGGAACCGCAAGATGAGGATAATATGATAGAAAATTTGATTCAGAATCCACCTCCTGGAGTATCACCATTAGAAGACATAGTAAGATAAACCCAAAACATCCCCTCAACTAATCTCTGTGTGGCCAACCCTACTTCTCTCCATGTCAAAAATATAGAGTTCGACCCAGAAATAACATTGAAAATCAATCCATCCCTATCTACTTCCCAGAAGAAGGAGCCATATAGCCTACTGAGGAAACATCTAGATGCCTTCGCTTAGAGTTATAAGGAGATAGAGGGAATGCACCCTTCAGTATGTACTCATCATATATACATCAAGGAAGATTGCAAGCTGGTCAGGCAGCCTCAGAGGAGGATGAACCCAGCGCTTAAAGATATTGTTAAGGAAGAACTGCATAAATTGCTTGATGCAGGGTTCATCTATCCCATATCTGATAATGAATGTGGTTCTCCTTTGGTGCTAGTTCTAAAGAAAAATGGTAAGTGGAGAATCTGTGTCGACTATCGGGAATTGAAAAAATCCATTAAAAGGACCATTTTCCTTTACCTTTCATAGATCAAGTTTTAGACGGTCTGGCAGGGAAAAAGTTTTTCTCTGTCCTAGATGGGTTTAGTGGGTACAATCAAATTCAAATCAGCCTGGAAGACCAAGATAAGACCACTTTCACTTGTCCTTGGGGTAACTTTGCATACCGGGTCCTTCCTTTTGGTTTGTGCAATGCTCCAGCCACTTTCCAAAGAGCGGTATTGAGTATATTTTTTGAACTGAGTCATGATGCAGTACAAATATACATGGATGATTTTACTCCTTATGGCTCTGAATTTCAGGAAGATTTATCTAACCTAGGAAAAGTTCTAGATAAGTGTATTGAGATGAACTTGTCCCTCAGTCTGGAAAAATGTGAATTTTTTATGACTGAAGGGACCGTGCTAGGTCATGCAGTATCTCAACAAGGACTCTAGGTGGACCCCAACAAAATTGCCATCATCCAAAGGGTCCCACCTCCTAAAAATGTGAGAGATGTCAAAAGCTTCCTAGGATTATCTAGATATTACAGGACATTCATTAAAGACTTCAGCAAGATAGCCTCTCCTTTGTTTGGCCTCCTAGGCAAAGATGTTGAGTTCATATAGTCAGAAGACTGTCAAGAAGCCCTAGATACCTTGAAGAGCAAGCTAGTGACTGCCCCAATTCTCAAAGGCCCAAACTGGGCCCTACCCTTTCACATTCACATAGATGCCTCGAACAAAGAAATAGGAGAAGCCTTAGGACAAATTGATGAAAAGTTACCTTATGCCATATACTTTATAAGCCAAAACTTGTCAAAGGTAGAGTTAAACTATAAATGGACCAAGAAGGAACTCCTAGCTGTCGTACATTCCTTAAACAAGTTTATACATTACATCATAGGCTATCAAACCTTTGTACACACTGATCATGTTACAATTAGATATTTAATGAACAAACCAGATGTAAATGCTCGCATTATTAGATGGTTGCTTTTACTGCAGCAGTTTGATCTTACCGTTATTGATAAGCTTGGTAAAGAGAATGTTGTTGCTGACTTTTGTCTAGAGTAAATTTGCCTACAGGTGAAGAAGGAATGGTGGATGACCAAATGCTAGATGAACACCTATTTTCTATATCAGTACTCTCTCCATGGTTTGTTGATATGGAAAACTACTTGGTTTCAGCACAGTTCCCACCACACCTATCCTCAAAAGAGAAGAGCAAGATAGTAAGGAAAAGTGCCCCTTTCACCTGGATTGGGGGCAATATCTTCAAACCTGGCACAGATCAGATCTTGAGAAGGTATGTCAGGGAGGAGGAAGTCTTTGACATCCTCCTAACCTATCATGACAGGCCTTGTCGAGTTCATTTTGTAGCAAAAAGAACCACCTTCAAGATATTGCAAGCAAACTACTACTGGCCACTCTTCATCAGGATGTGAGGAGATATATGAGCTAGTGTGATCGGTGTCAGAGTATGGGGAAACCTGCTCCAAAGGATGAAATTCCCATGCAACCTCAAGTGAATTTTGAGCCATTTGGGCATGGACTTTGTGGGGCCTAGCAACCCCCCTTCAAAGTAGAAGTAGTACATCATTATGTGCACCAACTACCTGACAAAGTGGGCAGAGACAAAAGCAATCAAAGCAGTGACAGAGGAAAAAGTAGCTGAGTTTTTGAGGGAAAATATATTCTACAAGTTTAGGTATCCGAGAGAGTTGGTCACAGACCAAGGCAGCCAGTTCACTTCCAACCTGATTGAAGACCTACTCACGCATCATAAGATCAAGCACAAGACTTCCACTCCTTACCATCCACAAGTCAATGGGTAAGTGGAGGTCACTAACAGATCATTGGAAGGGATCCTAACCAAGGCAATAAGCAGCAGTAGAAAAGATTGGGCAGCCAGATTAGTTGAGGCCACTTGGGCCTACAACACAACATGGAAGACCACCGCTGAGTTCACACCCTATGAATTGGTATATGGGAACAAGGCTTTGATGTCCATAGAATTTGAATTCAATACCCTAAGGATGGTAGCTCAGCTGGACCTAAACCTTAGCCATGCATAGAAAGAGAGATTATTTCAGCTCAGTGGATTGGATGAATACAGATTGCAGGCCCTTCTCCATATAGAGGTAGTTCAGATTCAGAGAAAGATATGGCATGATAGAAATATCACGGAGAAGAAATTCCAAGAGGGAGATTGTGCACTACTCTATGATTCAGATACAAGGATTTCAAAGGAAAGCTGAGGACAAGATGGTTGGGACCCTACACTGTGGAGTAATGAAATGACAATGGTTCAGTTCTGATCAGAACCATTGATGATGAAGCCATCCCCATGCTTGTCAATGGACATCGGTTGAAAGTCTACAACAGACCCCTCTCCAAGCGAGAGTTTATTGAAGATTTGAATAAAACAGTGATGGTAGTGGAGCATGTCTTAGCTTCCATTTCATCCACTCATTGAAGGCAAAAAAAAAAATAAGAACTCAAGTGAAAACCTCCATGAGGCGCTTGAGTCCCATCAATGGGTTGAAAACCTCTTCTGAGGCGGCCCAGTGATGTCACAAAAAAGAAAAGTGGAAAAAAAAGGAAAAGAATAATATCCTTAGGTGAAAACCTCCGTTGGAGGTGCCCAGGGTAGGAAACTAAGGTGAAAATCTCTCTGAGGTTCCCTATTTGTTTTCATAAAAAAAAAAAAAGGGAGAAGGAAAAAATGAATTTTTATTGCATTGCAAGTTTGCAGGAGGACTACAGGGAACATGAGAAGGTGCAAAGGGGACCTTGACATTCACAACAACATCCATCTCATCTTCTCCACACCTTCCTCCATCAGTTTTGGTATCTCTTTCACCCCATTGTACCTCTTTTTCCAAAACTGTGTTTTATACCGAAGGCTCTATGTTTTCTACAAGAGGCTCATGTAGGAATTACAGAGAGCCAAAAATGTCTACAGAAGGCAGTTTAAGGGAACAGAAAAGCTTCGTGAGGAACCTATAATCCCTCTTACCATCTTCAACCCTCCTTGCCATCATTTCTAAGCCTGCATCACACTCCAAGCATCATTATTTTCTTCCCTTTCCAAGAAAAAACACAGAAAAATAGTTTTTATTTTTGAAAAAAAAAAAAAACAAAAATAAAAGGAGGAAAAGGCATCATTAACCTTACCTCAAGCTTACCTCTTATCCCTCCATCATTTATCTACACCTCTGGCATCATTCTCGAGCTCCAAGAAAGGGAAATAGCTGGAGTTTTAAGGGGAGAAGCAGCTACAGGAGCTCCTGTAGGAATTCATGTAGCAGCTGATCCCATAGAAGTCCAACACCAATAGAAAAAGAGTGAAAATATAAAGGTTGAAAAGGCACATGCAACTCAGCTCCAGCAGAAGAATAACCTACAAAAGTACACAACCACACATTATCTAGCAGAGACAGCATGCATGAAGGAAAATGAATGCATGCAGCAGAGAGAGCCACAGCACCTCACAGCCAATACACTCGGATCACATGTAAGTAACTAAATCACTCCTCTATCTGCATTTGTGTAATTAGGAGTCATATGAAGGAAATTAGATGGTTGAGATCAAACAAGGGAAAGATGGCTAGTTAACTTGGGCACCTGCAGTTATTTGACTCCACTTATCCGAGATGTCCCCCACATGCGCGCACAATCAACTCAAGCACAAGATGCCAAGGACAGGTAGTGGGAGGAAGAGTTAACTCTGATGCAATGATGAGGGATGAATACAAGGAGGGGCCATGATGACCAAGTAGGTGGGGATCAATGGTCCGAATATGGGCAACGTACACCTTGCCATCTCAGCACTCATAACCAAAAATATCCATAAAGGGTAATGAGCACTCCTCCCCGAGCATTCTCACCACCTTTTCTTTAGCTTCTCCTCATAACTCGGCCACATAGCAGTCCTCTTGTTCCCCCACAGCCTCGTAACCACCATCCTCCATCTATTTCCTCCATATTTTTGCTCTCGACATCTTCTACAGGAGACCTACAGGATTTCTACAGGAGCACCTACAGGAAATCTACAGGAGGGACAGTGGGCTTCTACAGGAAGGGCAGTGAGTCATTTTGAAGGGAGAAAACACAATTTTTGGCACAAATTTCAGTTTGAAGAGGTAGGGTTCATGAATTCCCTTTGATTATATATCAAATGTGAAAGTTTGGTCTCAATTTCAAGAGGAAATAAGCCTTTAGGAGGGTAGAAATACATAAAAAGAATTTCTGTTTTTTTTTAAACACAGTTTCCTTTGTTTTTATATTTCATTCGAAATTCTTTGTCTCCATCTCCATATTTGGTTTTCCAAAGAAGTACAAGTAGTATGACTGAGGGTATGAGAAAGGAGCCCACTAACTCCACCAGGCTCCATGCACATCCTCAAGTGGTGGACATATTCACAAGGGAAAACTAGATGAATTTCTTTGAGAAATTTAGAGGGTTTGATGATGAAATTGCCCAAGAATTTTCTCTCCCTCTAGTTCCTCACACAAGAACTCATGCTACTGTAACCATTAGGGGCCTCTCCCTTGAAATAACCCCTGAATTCATTAGTAGGGTCACTACCCTTCCTCTTGGGTTGCTTTGGAGTAAAGATGAGAAACCAATTTGCCAAGCTGCCAAGAAGAAATTTTTCCAAGATAATGAAACCCCTGTTGAAGATAAAAATGGAATCAGGAGGGCTAGTATACCATATCCCTGGGATGAGGTTAGCTACCAAATAATCAAATACATTTCTTGTGAGGGGAGGTACAGCATTATTTATGGATATCATTTCAGAATCCTCCAGGAATTGAGATATGGCATGGATAACCCAGCACATCAGAAGCTCAGTATCCCTTACTTTCTCCCTCAGTCCCTCATTGACTCCATTACCAAGGTGCAAGAAGGAAATTCACAACAATTAGCTCACCATGGCTTAATCAAAATCCTAGTAGAGGAAACCCTCCATACCTTTACACTCCCTATAGCATGGGAAGTTTTCCAAAATATGACAGCTGAGGATGACATAAAGGCATTAACCTATGATGTCAGTCCTACTATCAGTGAGGAGGAAGAACAACAAGGAGGAGAAGATAAAGATAGTGGTGACATAGCAGAGCAAGAAAGGAAGGAGGAAAGAAAAGAAACAAAGGAGGAAAAAGTTGAAGAGATAGAAAAAGAGACAGAAGAGGGAGAAAAGGAGGTAGAGAAGGCAAAGCAAGGAGAAGAGTCCCCTGAGACTTTGGAGAGAGAAGCAGCAGCTGCCCTCACTGCCCTCAATACAGCAAGCAAGCAGAAGCAGAAGACGAAAAGACAAACCTCCATGTATTTCAGCGCAAGCAAGAGTACAAGAATTAAAACAGGCAAACCTAAACCCTCCTCAAAGACTCTCATTACCATTGAAGATCCACCATCTAACAAGGTGGAAGAATCTCCTTCCAAGACACCCATAACTTATGAAAGGGGGACTACAAGATCTTCTACATGGAAGGGAAAGTCAATTCTACAGGACCCCAAACCAAACCTACAGGAGGCTGAAATAGTCCTACAGGAGACACTGTCCAAACTTCAGGAGACTCAAAACTTGGAGGAAAGAATAAGAGGATAGACAGAGGTGAAAGAAGAAGCACAAGAGATACAAGAACCTGACCCCCAGCCTAATCTTGACTCCTATTACAGAATACTTGAGGGAGGCAAGATAATCCCATAGAAATTTGCAATTCCATTATTTTTCGAATTGGAAAAAGAAAGAGTGAGAACACATAGGTGGATGCAGATAGCCAAATCCAAAGGATTTGAGGATATTGGCCACATGTAAAATAAACTCATGGAAATGGACAGGGAATTGAGTGCTCTCAAAGATAGAGAAGCCATCACAAAAATCCACCTTGAGAAGGAAAATGAAATACTAAGGAGGCAGTTGCAGGAGAAAGAGAATCATTTGGCATACATGGCCAGCTTATCCATGGAGGCATTACAATGTAGAACACTAGCCAAATCTTATGGCCTCTATCTGAAGGATCAATGACTTCAATTCCAAATAAAAACTTTGGCACAAAGAGGCACAATGATTTTCCACGACTATAGGCAGTTCATGGATCTGTGTGACCAAATCACCTTAGAGGATAAAGCTAAGATGGCAGAGTTCTACCTACACAACATGGCCCTCACAAACATGAATGTGTGGGACCCTAATGCCAAGCTAGGGGATCTGCAATTAATGGCCATGGCATCATGGTTGAACCATGAAGAATTGAGGCCAGCAAAA
Source organism: Pinus taeda (assembly GCA_000404065.3). Lineage (NCBI taxonomy): Eukaryota > Viridiplantae > Streptophyta > Pinopsida > Pinales > Pinaceae > Pinus > Pinus taeda. The sequence goes on from APFE030987368.1 coordinate 44,510, forward strand.
ATAAAAAGATTAATGATAAAAGAGCAGAATGAGCCATTAATGATAAGAGATAAGCCATCAAATCCTATGGCACTCATCAGCACACACAACCTACTTGCCAATGACCCTCAAATTTCCCCTAAATATCTAGCCAATCAGGCACAAGCCATTGCACACTTTGAAGATATGCAAAGGATACTTGGGGATGACTGTGTGCATGCATGTATGAGAAGATGAAACACCCTACCCCACAGCTTGTAGATCAGAGAATACCATTCCCCAATGAGGTTGAGGGAGGCATTGAAAAGAGTGCCAATGTACAAGCACTCCATGCAAAGGCTGAAGGTCAACTAGATTGGCCTCAAACTAAGTCTTCCACTCCTATTAGGCATGCTGGAAGGCAGAAGAGAAGAAGAAGAGAAGGAGAAATGGAAGGACGTAGATAGAACAGTTGGATTTAATGGAGAACATAAGCAGACCACATCAGAAGCATGGAATGCTAGGGAGGCCACTAGGGCCATAAAATATGAAGAGCTTAACTAGGTTGCTCAGAGGATGAGCAACAACTTAGGTAGGGGATGATGATGAACCTCATAAATGGGTAATTATATGGGCTCATTTTGCCTCTAAAACTAGTCAAATCAACCATTCTCTTAGCTTATTGTATGATTTTCTAATTATATTTATGTTTATAGGGTGAGTTGAGTTAGTTATTATGCCATGTGGTTTAACATGTATTTAATGCAGATTATTGATGGATTTCGAGGTCAAAGTCAAGGATATAATGGGCAAGTTGCAACAATAACTCGAAGTAGATAGAGGAGAGGACTTATAGGAGGGAATCTCCCTCATTTATTTCTCCTCACTTTGAATTCCCCTTCATTCAGCTCGGAGTACAAGCAACCAAATCATGCACTAGAAGGCAGCCAAGCAAGTGGAAGATGATTGAGAGTAATCTTGAGTTTTGGGATCCAAGCCTCCCTAATTTTAAGGAATTTTTGGTAGCTTCAGATGTATAAGTAGAGAGACCTAGGGCCTCACTAGGGTTGACTTTTTGCTTATGTAAACTCTGCTCAAATTTCGAGCTCACTATTTTATGACAGTTTTATCTAATCTTGCTATTTTTTGCTAATGAAGATGGAATCCTTTTTTATCTAGCACTGAGTTACCTCAAAGGGTTGAAGCTCTTGGGTTAGGGCCCAATCCAAGTATCCAAGCTCCTCTTTACTTGTATTTGTATGCTTTTCTTCAATAGTAGACGAGTTTGTTGTTCGATGAATTTCTTGTATGGTTAAGAATAGGTTGTTTTTGATGATTTAGTAGTTTGCTTCCATTTGTGCTTTCTGTAGCATGTTAAGTAGTGATTAGAGAAGATCCAAAATGCTAGCAATAGTGCCTTGGCCTCTCTTCCTCCCTCTGGGACCATGATTGAGGCAAAGACTCTCTTGTTGCCCAAAAAACACAGATTTTCCTCATTCCTAGGACTTCTAGTGTTTGCAGCTCTCTAGTAGGTTGATAGTCCAATTTTGCTTTGCTTTAGATCTTCTTCATCAAGTTCATTTCCTGATTTACAATAGTCCTCTTACATGCTTTCCTTTCTTGCAGCATTTCCCAGCATTCCCTTATATGCATCATAGTTTAGGCCATTTTAATGCAAAACTATGTTTTTCCTAGAATGCATTCATTTAAATAGTTTCTTGATTTTCTTGGTTTCTATGCAGCAGATCTCTTCCAGCAGTAGGCTAGATTACTATCAACCACACCCTCCATCTGATTCATTCCCTATAGGTCTCCCAAACCTCACCTTAATTCTGCCCTACTTTCCTTCATTTTTCATAGAACTTCTTCCTCTCTCCTTAAGCAAACCCAATCATCTTTCTCTCTCCTAGTAATTCATGGTAGACCTTAGGCACCCTAACACCTCATTCAAACCTTCATCCACCTTTTCCACCCACTCTCACACCCTCAAAACAGTGGAAATTTCTCTCGGCCTCCTCTTGTAGGCCTCTTGTAGTTACCATGTTTTCCTCCTGTAGTTTTCCTGTGTCCTCCTATAGTTTTTCCTATAGGCTTTCTTTTGAAGGTTGAGTGTGGCAAAAGCCTCTAGAAGCCCACCTAAGACTTCCTAGGACCCATCCACACCATATTACATCATCTCAAGCTCCAAAACCGCCCTCTAATGCCACCTGTACACCACACACAATAAATTAGATGTATGTTAAATTCACATAAAAACACAAAAATCCAAAAAAATACTTTTTGCTTATTTACTTCCAGAAATAGCATGGTTAGATTTTGTTTACTTCCTTGAGTAGGTAATGGAATTTATTTCATTTTTTTCATAGTGTTTTTGGTAAAAGTAGAATTAGCTTGTTAATTAGGGTTTATTAGGTTTTTCTTTACATTCCAGTCCTTCTCCATTCTACAATTAGAATAGCATCTGTAGAGTAATATTTCTTTTCTTTCATCATACATAGAGCTTATTCTGAAATATATAGAAGTTGGCTTGAGCTCCTAGTGATCTTGTGTTGGTTGACCAAGTGATAACCTGCAATGAGAACTAGTACTTGTGCATACAGCACCAATGCTTCCAATTTTGTTACGAACTACTGGGCTGATAAAAGTAAAGTTGGCAGCCCAGGAGTTGCAGTATTCTTGCTGCAATACTAGTGCTCACCAATCGCACAAGAATACAAGCATCGCTCTACTGCCAACGAGCCTAATTAGTACCTCGGCAGAGTTACTTTCATCACCTCTCTACTCAGGAATCTTTTCTCTTCTTTCGCCTTATTCATTTTTCATTTTTTCAAACTTTTTTCACTTTTTCATTTTTTCATTTTTCATCTTCATAACTATGCATAGCACTTATTCATTTCAAAGGCAGAAGAGGGATCCCCACTTACTGAGAAAAGAAGATGTTTTTCCTTCAGAGGAATAGTTTATGTATACCTCTGATGTGCTTGTTAAGGTTTTCCCACTCACCTTACTCTACTTGATTGAGTTGACAAGGATTAACCCAAAAACAACTGACTAGAGTAGCTGACACTATTTAGCATGCAAGCATTATGTTTTCGCCAAGGTTCATTTTGAACATTATGTATTTTCCATCGACATATCATGGACTAAAAGTAACGAGTTCTTCTTCATACAGAAGCAGGATGACAGATAACCAAGTAGTGATAGCTGCACAAGGCCCCTTGTAATCTACCCAGCTTATTCCAAGAGTCATGCATGGTTTCATGCGAAACCAACCTACGAATGAAAGCAAGCAAAAAAATCAAAAAGTAAAGAAATAAGCAGAACAAAATGCAGAAGCGAAGTGAGTAAGCAAACAAACAAACACACAAATAAAGAAGAAAACATGCATGCAAGAAAACAACTCAAAATCAAACACTACTCCTACTCCTAAGCTAACAATGCATGGGTCATCTCACATGAAGTGATACTTCCAATGCAGCCACCGGCGCATTTGTTGACCCATGAGGATGAAGGCATGGTTAATGAACATCGCAGTTGTGTAAACCAGCAAGCATGAAAGGTATAACGATGAAGATGGACACACTCCGAGCTTACAAGCAACCACAAAACAAAGATGAGTGAAACTACATGACATGCACTTTGTGGAGATTCCATGATGTTGTGCAACACTACGTGCATATTTTAAGCATACGCACACTCTTGACTATGATATGCAAGAATACGTGAGCAAGGTACACCACCTGCATTGCACAAGTGTCCTTGCTGAGTAAGATTCCTCCAAATGCATGAGCAATGGGATCATGTATTTCTAGTGGAGGAAGTGAAATATGAGTGTTATATTGATCTTCAATGCATACAGATGAGTGATGAGGAGCCTTGCATTTTTGAACAATTTCCTGATCAGAAGTGAAACCAACCTCAGGACAGCAAGGGCGTGACATAACCATCAGCTCAGGCTGAAGTGTCTCAACAATCTAGGGGGTTTCATCTTCGTTAACAGATGGATTATCATAGACTAGTGTCTTAGATATATTAACAAGGAGTGAATCAACATCGTTATCGAATGATGGGGTGAAGAGATCATGAAAACTAAGATCAAAAAACGCAGGATGTTGATCGGCATCCTCATGATTCGATGAATCGCAAAGAGAGGTAGATGAGAAGAAGAAATGTTCATCCTCTACGTTTCTGGAAAAGATAGATGAAAATCAAGTGGATGTTCAAATAATGATCACTCCTCTCCATTGTCAGATGATGGACTAATATCCGGTGTTTCCTGCGAATGATCAACAATGGGTGCTTCTATGGATGGAGATACACAGGAAAAATCAGGGATGGCATGATCACCAAGGAGGTCAGGAAAAAAAGGAGGAGGTACAAACAGATAGAGATGGTCCTCTATTGCAAGAGGATGTTCAAGCTCCTAGTCATGCTCTTCACGAAGGTCAGTGCATGTTGGTTTTGCAACACCAACTACGTCGATAGATCGATCCTCGTTCAAAATAGGTGTAGAGTCTAGAATGGAAGAACACAAGACAGTGTCATCCGGAGGATTATCCCAGTTTGAAGACGGAGGTTGAGGTACAAAATACATGTGACGAGGTATGGGACTCACAACCAAGTCTGCACAAAGAGGATGTGATGGTTGAACAGATGTATGTGCATGCTCTCGCACATCACTCTACGATGGTGGAGCTGTTTGATGAGGGGATGTCGGACAATCACTTATGATAGCAGCCATGTTCGTCTATGATTGTGTAGCTCCATCACCGAAGTATGAGCAAGCAGGGTTTAATCTTGAACCTATCTTGGGATTCACAGATTGGACAAGGCAGTGTTTGAATTTGTCCATGAGATACTGAAATTTCATATGACTTTTCGAGGCTTCAAACATGAATAGACGGAAGTGCTCTGAAAACTCCATAGGTGATTCGTGATGGGCCTTCCATTGTTTAAAAAAAACTATCAAGCACTTCAGGATCAAAACAGTGAAAAACAGATTTGATTAAATCGCTGAACTACTTGAATGAGTGCACAAAGTTATGAGTTACTGTGCCACACCATCGTCATGGTTGGTCGCAAAGTGTGTGTGCGAGCAACAAACAGACCTCTATTCATTAAAATCTTCTATTCCCTACATGAACACAAGGAATTCATCTAATTTCTCAATCTAGGCCACTTCGCCTTCACCATCGTACGTGAGTTGTGAAAAGTGATCCCAGAAATCCCTCTCTATGTGAAAGATATTTCCATTGGATAGACATTTCAGAGGGTGAAATATAACCAACTCCATGATAGATGTGTGTAGTTTCAAAACAGATGATGAGGGCTCAATTTGTCATCTGGCCCTCCTCCTAGCACCAAAATGTTGACGATGCTAGACCCACCAACATGTAAGGGGATCTGCCCGATAATAATTCCCTATTAGACCTCATACCATTTGGTGTAGGAGTCCCAACAGTGGGTCATAGAGTAATTCCCTGACCACAATTTCGCACAAAGGAAAGTAATATGTCTTTGTTGGTAGCAAGGGTGTGATGGTTGTAGCAAGCCAAGGAAGATGCATGAGAGGTTCAAACACACGGGGGTTGAGATGACGATGCCCCTTGAAAACCTATGATAGCATGGAGTTAAGAAGGGAACACACGAGAAAAGATACATCACAACATGGAAGGCAAGTTAGCTAGCAATCCAAAGTGATGGTTAAACCAATAACACATTTCAGAAAGGTTCATACATACATACATAGAAAATTCCATACATGCATGCGTAAGAAAACAAATAAATATATCATTTAGAGTAAACCAAATAGCATAGAATACAATACAACATATGCATGAAATGCGTTGGATCTGTTATATTAATAAGTGTAAGTTCCAGTCATAAAATACATCCTTTTCTAACCACTAGTTTTGACAGTGGAATGTTACAGCCACAACCACCTGATCCTCCAAAGATATGTACTAGCTCTGCGCAATGGAGAAGCCAAGGCTTGTTTCAATATTGTCCAAGCTCTCTCTAAGATAGTCCTATTAGAAGCTTAGCTGACCAAAAGCCTTTACAACGAGTTATGAGGTTCTATTTTTAGCAAAGGGTGGGGTGACCCTTGACATTCCCCTTTGTGACAGTTCATCTACCCTCGTGACTCTTCATCTACTCTATGACTGTTACATCTAACTATTAACACTTAAACTTCCACTTGACAAGATGTTACATTACAATGCACATGTGGCCATGTGAAACAAAATGGCTTGAGAAAGCCATGCAAGACATCACTGGCACTTGGTCTATTGTGGTGAGACCAACTCTTTGACATTCTTGTGATGGTGAAGGTGGTGAACTGATGCCAAGCTTGTTCGTCCATGATGGTGTGCATGCGCTCCATGGTGACATCTTGCTGAAGTGAACTCTTGCCTCCATTGCATTCGGGTGCATTTGTATGGATCCTCCATCCAACTCGTATGCTAGCATGTGCATGGTCTTCTTGGGTGCAGCCGAACCCGAAAAACATTGATGCATAGTTTCCACATTGATCTTCTAGTGTGCACTGGTGGTCATGCGCAGCAACTTTCAACTACCTGTTCAGCTCTACTTGGACTTGCTTCTTGTCTTTGCCTCGATGAGAGTTCCATATGGGTTAGATCACATGCATGCACACAATGACACACATGTTGTTGAATACCCTTACATGTTATTAACAACACCACTCACCATTTCTACTCCATGCCAGCTATTGGGATGAATCTATAACTTGTACGGGCGCAGTTTCATCTGTATGTGCATGTTGTGCCTCCTGACGTACATGTTCCTGCTGCAACTCATTCTCTCATCTATGTAGCTCTTTTTCTTCCTTGAGTTGTTGCTTGAGCACATGCAACTCCTTCTCTGATCCATTCTCTCCCTTCATGTGATCTTCATGTCACGTCATCACCTCATAGCCTGAGTCTCCAAAGTTGCTTTCACCACAAGTAGATATGCTTGAGCTTGCAACTTTGTTCCGCCTCTGTGTTGTCAACAACCTTCCTTTTTCATTCATTGCATCCAGTATGTTTCCTTCAATTGTTGTTCATGGTGCTGCTTTTTGTGATGTTTCTTCTGTCATATCTTGATGTCCTTGTCTACGAACAATTTGATGTCTTTGTCGGTAGGCAATTTCATAGACACTTGATCAACTGCATCTCCAAGTGTTCTCTAAACGGTGTCTTCGACTCTACTCTCCTAGAAACCACTATACCTATGCTGCTGAGAGGCAAATGAACACCTTTGATACCTAGAGACATGGAAACACCCATGGAAAGCAATCTATCAGTTGAAAACCAAAATGAACTTGAGAAATGACTTGTAACATACCTGTGTGACTGATCATGAAGGTTGAGAAATTTTCGTCGGGAGGTCAGGATACTAACTACCAAGGCTACGCAAGGCATAGTCTGGGATGTGTGGAGGATGACTTGTTGCTAGAACTGTGCAATGCACAATCCATCCTGGCTGTTGACTGCTGGAATTTCCCAATGCACAATCTCAGCTAAAAATGGTTGTAGGCTCAGTGACTGCATTGTGAAATTTTCTGGTCGAGCAGTGATTGTCCCTCAAAATTGTGCAATGCAAGACTGGAGGATAGTCACTAAGTAGAAATGCACATTTCCTGAGTGGAAGGTAGAGCCTTCCCTTTTAGGATTTTGCAATGTTGTCTTGGTGAGGTAGAGTCCAGGCCAAGGCTACCCAGACCGAACGATGGGCAACTGAAAGAGAATGTGAATGTGAATGCTTGGAAATACTGAGTGTAAGCATAAGTGAATGATCTTGCATGCAAACGGTGAAAGATAGATTCAGAAAATGGAACAACATGCATGTGGCTGACGTGAGTCACCGAATCAGTGATCGTTCGTGAAAAACAGCTTCATGCATGCGATGGTAGTGAGATGTTAACGAAAACTGAAATGGTGCTAGTACAAGCTAGTATGTATCAAAATGACAGAAACCGCGCATAGAAATCAAGCAGACAGCATTCATATGAAGCAAAACACAAAAAGCGCCAGAAATGAAACACAAGACATGGAAGGCGGGCTTACCCCAAAACAGCTAAGTTGAATGTGTTGATGAATCCTAGATGTGATGTCAGATGTCAAAGCTACAAGGTTGATGTGAGGAATGAGCTCTGCAACAACTAGTTAATGAGTTTTTATAAAATCAAAGATGTGACATGCTTGCCACAAATATAGGAAGAGCGACACTTGGTGGGAGGTTTCTGAAATGATCTTTGCATGCAACATCCAGTTGTTAAAAGTAGATCCTTGAATCAAGGGATTCCTTTCCATGTTGCCTTGGAAGAAGCAGCCCATGCATGAAAATTAGTTTTGCTCGGTTCCGTACGGAACTGGTCAACTCAACTGCACATGAAAGAGGTTGCTCAACTGCTGGGAGAAAATGCGCATTTCTAGAAGGGAGCTGGGTTGGCTGCCTGGGAGATTTGTGCAATTTCTAGACAGAGCAACTGACTTCTGCCTAGGATTATGCATTTCTTGGGCTAAGCAGGCCTATTGTGAAGAATTGCACAATTTTCTGGATGAAGCCTGACTGTCATATTTGTGCAATTCTGGTGACCAACAGGCTGCCAGACATAATTGTGCAATTTCTGGAGGGAAGGTTGGTTGCCCTCCAGAATTGTGTAATTTCTTGAGGAAGTTTCTCAGCCTACAACTGGACCAATTCCGGAGGAACAACTTGTGAGGGGAGTGCATCGAGCTTTGATCGATAAGTTGTCTTTCTACAAGAAAATCACTAAATCTTGTGCACTTGACAAAGCAAGACATGCTTTTGCGAAAGGTTGTTAGGGAGACTCCAAAACAAAGTTAAGGAAAAATTTTGGAGGGTATTTGTAGCCGCTATAACATTAAGATATAGAAATGTAGTAATATGGAATTGTGAAGGGTCAAAATGTTCCCATGTTGTATGCAATCATGGAAATTTGATTGCATAGTGATTGCTTCGTTGGCCCCATATAGAGGCACTGGGACTACTTTTGGAAGTGAATTTGTGTTGGCCTTGCAAAGACAACAAATGAGGTTTTGTAGATAGAACATGTACAGAGTTAGGTTAGTCCTATTGTAGAATAGAAATCAGATAAAATTTCATAGTACACTGAGTTAAACACATTCCAAAATCACAAAAAGAGAGAGGTTTCAACATGTTATTGGAGAGTTAGTAGACAACCCCACTGTAATAGTTCCTTTTTCGTTCTAGACATATTGACAAAGTGTCAATGACCTATTTTGGTTATTTCTGAGTTTTTAAAAAAATCATATTCTAAGAATCATAGCTTTAAGTTCAAGGCATTTCGACATAGTGGGTCCCATTTGAATTATACACATGGTTATACAGTTGGGTTCCATTCCATTTTAATTTTACTAGATATATGTTCTAAGTAACCAATTAGTTGGAACCATGCTCTTTGACATTAGTTTGTTATAGTTTTGTCAATTTATATAATTGTATTCCATTAGATTTGCTAACACATTTGTATCCAATCTCCAGTCTAGTGGTTTCTCTTAAAACAATGGTGAAGATATTTTTTGTTACCTTTGGTGGACACAATGGAAGCCATTTTAAAGACAAAAATAAATTAGTTTTCATAACCAAATCACCATCCTTGCTCCTTATGTTATACTTTATTTCTTACTATTGTTGTACCATCTAAATCATACCAATACTCATGATTTTTTATATTTGTTTTATGGGTTATTATATTGTATGCATCCAACACCACAGTATTTGGTTTTATGGTTTTGTATATTTCTATGCAACCAATAGCAGCATTGATATGTTTTTTTTTTATATTTATATGTAGGCGACATAGATGAATCCTATGGATTTATGGTATTTTATCTTTGTACGCAAGTAATTTGACTGATTCTTGCACCAACATTTGTATTCAGGCAAATGTGTTTCTTCTATTTCAATGAATTGGAGTTTGGATGAGTAATGTTGGTAAAAACTAGTTTTATTGTATTAATTGGGATTATCTCAGGTGGTTGGAAGGAACGATTTCTATCCAGAACACGTTTAGATTGAATTGTTGTAAATTACATGTTTAAATTATAATGAATATAATATATTGGAGAAATTCGTTGGTGTTGAGCTTCTCTAGAATTTATTTCCTTCGCTATTAAATTGTTGTCTTTTAATGTTATTGTGATATTTTATTGTGATTATTGTGACCTTATTTAAACCTAACCTTATTGTTATTGTCTCTCTAGTATTCCCTTCATTTTTATTGTGATATTCTAATTCATGAAAAATCCACCATTTGGAATTGATATTTAAAAGTAATGGAGAGAATTGTTTAATATATTAAGGGTCCTTATCAACTTAGTATAAAATACTATATACTATTGAGAATTTTTATTTCTAATTTTATACAATTTTCATAAATGATACATGTATTCATAATTTTAGTGTAGTCAAATTACTTAAACATATACAAAAATTAAAAATATTAGTTGAACATTTATGTACCTCATTATTTATTTGTCAAAGTTTTTGTCAATAATTATGTAATTGAAGCTCATTCCCCTGTTTTTGTCAATAATTATGTAATTGAAGCTCATTCCCCTCCTTGTGTAACTTGTCTTGATATTTATTATATTTTCATTTTGTTGATTAAATATTTGTCCACCACTAAATTTTCTTACCAACTCCAATTTAAAATATAAAATGATGAATTCTCCTTTTCCATCTTCCCTATATTTCAATTAAAATGATGAATTCTCCTTTTCCATCTTCCCTATATTTCAATTTTGTGTTTTGCATGTATGTAACTTCATTTATAGTTTTCTAAATTTAAATATTTTTAATATATCTCAATCCTCTTTTATTTAAATTTGAATTATTATTCCTTTATCTTCTTCCTCTTTTCTGAGTGCACTAATAAGATTTCTATATAACTAAAATTATTTTATTTTCCTTTCAAGTACATCCAGTATATATCTATATTTTACTAGTAACTTATAATTATCTAATTCATTTATTTTTTTATGAGATACCCTATATGATGAAGTGAATGAGTTGTTTGGAAATGTTGATTCACTCTAGGCTAGATATGCCAATAATAAGAACTCTACAATCTAATATATATTTCATCTTGACTCTAAATCCATAGTCCAATTTTGTAAAAAGTAGAATGTGGTTTAACTTTCAACCATGGATTCAAACTATGATGCTACATTCAAGGAGATAAAGCAATATTACAATATAAAAATATAAAAACATTA
>APFE030987368.1:58455-98442 GCA_000404065.3 Pinus taeda
AGTGGTTAGATTTCTATTAGATAAACTTGATTGCATGGTCATAACCATTTACGTATATAACCACAAAACTTTCTTTTGTTATATTTATTTCTTCAGAATTCCAGTAAATCCATAGCAGAGTCTTTTTGCCTCTACGAGTCCTATAAACTATGATTCTACATTACAACCTTCCATATGTTCTCAAAACATGACTCAAAAACAAAACAAACTTGCAATACAAGTTGGGTCCTTCGTTCTTAGGATGTTTTAACCAAATTTGGATGGAAAAGAGTTATGGAAGTGATCGATAGAAGCAAGAAAGGAAAATGGTAAAACAGGTTGGAAGCCGAGAACAAAAAAGAGAAAGAAACGGGTATAGATCCAAATCAATTATCTCAGGGCTTGCTAACATCGTGGAAGAATGATCTAAGAGCCAATTTTGAAAGGATCGAGAGGTTATATGGACCAAAGCACCTAGATTCTATCAAATGGATCAAAGTGGACCAGATCAAGCAAGCGTGGATTGAAGCAGAGAAGAAAAACTATATAACACCATAGGGAATGAGCTTAGAGAGAGAGAGAGAGATAGAGACTATGTCGAGATGTTGTTGGAATGAAGCCTAAAGCTTACTTATTTTTTTATTGTAATCTAGTTTTGTCATGATTTAATCTAATAATCTCCTAAAAGAACTTGTGTATCTTTGCAAATATATAATTCAATGGTCCATTGTTGATACTATGAAGAAGGTTTTGCAAGGAATTATTTTGTATTCCATGGAATATATATTAACCTATTGTGCTAGATTTTAAAATTTTTATAATACTATGTTTTGTGCCTATTATGGTTTTTTTTATTGTGTGAATTATATTCAGTTCCTTGCATATATAAATTAATCATGAATTATGTATAGAGTAATTCAAACCTCGACACTATCTAGCACTTTCATTATCTTTAAATGTCTCAGCACACCTTGGGTGAGACGTTTCATCTTCAGGTGGGAATGAAAATGTCTATGTTGTACTAGACTAAAGAAAAATTCTTTATTGGAAACATGAGGTCGAACCCAAGTTCTATAAAGTAAAATGTTCCTCCAAGGCTGAGACATTTCTCACTCACATAGGAATGAAAATGTCAACGTTGTGCTAGACTAAAGAAAAAAAATATTAGCAACCTGAGGTTGAACCGAGGGTCTGTAAAGTAAAAGTTTCCTCAAACAAATGGTAACATTGTTATGAGTTGAGTATTCTGAGGGGATCTAGATCATGATGTCGAGAATTCTCAAAGGTGATATTCAAGATTCGTGTTATGAGAAGCTTAATTTGTTTGTCTTACAGCAAGCTTAGTTAAGATAGAAGAAATTAGATTGGGTTAAGGAGGAAATATTATTTGAAGAACCTACATGCAATCAGTACAAAATTTTATGGTGCAAGTTTCCTCATGAGCTATATCATTATTTGAGAAGACTGCAAATCAAGACAAGAATTGGCGGGAACATCCTTTGAATGCATATAATCTAGACTACAGTTGATCTAGCTGCATCACACTAGCTTGAAATTGAATTGACCAATGTTGTTGATTTTTGGGTGCAAGTGACTCCCTAGAGGGTTATATTATTGAATTTTTTGTAGAGAATCATCAATCCTTCTCCAAATATGAAGTAGTATTTAAGTATGGGTTACAGGGTATGTTGTTGTAATAAATCCCTCTGTAGATCAAGATCCTCATGGTAGAAGAAAACCTATTGTCGTTCCAGGAGACTAACATGGAAAATTAAAAACCTAGGTACTGGGGGTAGGGCTTAGGGGAGAAATGTTGCTCAGTTGTGGAAAATGAGGGGAAGTTGTGATGGACACAGATGAGTTGCAGAGAGTGTAGGATTTTAGGGAACTTAGAAGGGAATGAATAGATGACAAGTGGCAGGAAAATAATTTGTGATAGATTAGAACGAAGAGAATATATTTGCAATGGGTAGGTGAAGCTTTGATTAGTTTGAGGTTGCAGATAGGAGGAATGGCTAGCCTAGAGTAGCAGACTAGTGAAGTAAGAGAAGGATCTCATTCTGGAAAAATAGGAGCAGCCATAGGAGGTGTGATAAGAGATCAGAATATGGGAAGTGTAACCCACCAGGAGTCGGAAGGAGTCTTAAATCCTTAAATGCCCAAGTAGCTAGTTGTGATGATTGATCATATCGCTCCTATAGATGAAGAGATGCATTTCGTAATGTGATTGTTATTCTTTGAAGATAATTTAGCCCCAAAAAGATATAGTCCACAGAGTAGCATTGCAACTAAATCTCTCCCTAACCTTCCCTTGGTTCTATATCATAACCATATAATTTTCTTTCCAAACTAGTTAAAACTTTAAAGTTTCATAAATTATATAATCGATACGCAGCTAGTAGCTCTAGTGGAGTTGGTATTTTTGTTAGTAGTGTTCAGATGAATTCTACAGTTTATTCGCAACCTCGTTTGGAAGGCTTTGTATTAGTTCTGCCCAATCAGATAGCTATGGTGGGGAATCTCACATATTCATTCACTCGCTAGCCATATTTTTTGGTTCAAGGAGATGAAGACATTGGGAAGAATTGGTATCTATGCGAAGCCATTTGGAGGGCTTGATAGACCCTGGATGCTACAAATATCAATTAAATTTCAGACGACTTTGAGGGATCGAGAACTCATATGTTTTATTAAGTGGTATAATTTGAATCCAAAACAAAATCCTGATGTGATTAAGCGAGAGTTTATTAAATAATTCAAGATCCCTCATACAAATTAATAGGGTTTAGAAAAGTTATGGGATATTAAATAGTGTGAGGGTGAAACTACATGGGAGTACATGCAGTAGTGTAAAGACAAAATTTAGAAACTCAATTATCTTATTGATCCTCATCATCAATTAGATTGGTTCATTAAATCTCTCTTACCGTTAACTAGAACTCCTTTAACACAATAGAAGATCGATACTTTACAAGATGTTTTGGAACAATCTATGAAGATTGAAGCAATGGAGGGATACCCTTGTGAGTATAGGTGGGGTACTACTTCTAGTGATCATGTTATCATTGGCTTATGGCATCAGATTGCATATCTACCAGAGCAGTTAAAGGATATACATATTGCACAACATTTACATCCACAATTATGGTGCACTAATTTTCAGTTTGAGGGGAATCATGCTACTAATTTCCCATGTTTGCAGAGTGTGGGTCTATCTAGTATGCGTATGGGACTGCCTCCACCACCACCAGGACCTACTACTAGAGTTGTCAAAGTGTCCAAAATTCTTCTTTTCCAGGGATATACTCAGTATCATGCATTTCCTAATCATTGAGGATTGTCCCCTAACGAGTATTGTGATATTTGTCACTTATGGACATCCACCTCATATTTTTCATGTTTTACAGAAGAAATCTAATGTTCCAAACAATATGTTTTGAAATTTTTTGTGGGCCTCTTACTCACCATATAGACCATTGTAGATCTTTAGATGCTCTGCCTAACCACCTTAACCATACTGCATTCTGGGTTAATGAAGCTCCTCGAGGACAAGGAGGAGGTGGATTAAGAGGGGGGAGATATGGGGGAAGAGGCCTTATTTAATGTTACAACTATGACCAAGAAGGCAATGTCATTGATGACTTTTTTTAACAAGGAGGTCCCAGTGTTCCCACTTTCGAGTAAACTCTCATGCTATTGAACATTGTACCGAGTTGATTTCTCATTGGGAAGAGCGCAACCAAAAAAGGGGCACCAATTTAATTAATGCAAAAACTAGAGCAAAATAACTAGTTCATCAGGTGAACATTAATATTATCACCAGAGCATGCAAGTGGACTAGAGAAGATGAGGTACCATAGCAACCTTCCATAATAAGACTTGCATCACTAAAGAAGTCATATGACCCCAGCCAGCAGAAAGGGTACTACATGGATGATACGAATATATTTAAGCAGTTGGTTTCTTCTTACAACCCGTGAACAAAATAGCTAGAAAACGGACAGATAAAGGGTCCTCAATATTTGCAAGACACCTCTCAGTGAGTTATGGAGTGGTTGAAATTATTTTTACATATTATGAGTGATGAGAAACTATCTAGTTAGTTTCATAAAAAAGCTTAAAATTGTTGTTAAAGATAAAGAATTTGTGGAAAGGTTGATTTCTACTAATTTTCCTAAATTCCATTCTAGAAATTTCTACTGCAACAAAAGGAGAACAGGTAGGGAATTCTAAATTGATGCCTAAATTGCAAGATTCTAGATTAAGGACTCTATGATAAATTAGGGATCTGATGTAAATATTTTTCCAAAGAAACTTGGGAGGCATTGGGAAAACCCAATTTGGTGTTTTCTCCCATTTAGCTATGTATGGCTAACTAGTATTACATTATCCCCATTGGTCATCTGGAATATGTTGAAGTTGATATTGCAGGAGTGAAAACATATGCATACTTTGAAGTTATTAATTTAATGGGTGACAAATATCCATATCCAGCTTTGTTGGTACTTTTATTTTTAAAACTATGTTGTTATCGAACCCAAGCGAGAGACCATGAATTTTGAAGTAGATGGAATCAGATTCATACAGCCCTTGGATCCTTATCAAGGTCCAAAGTTCACAAAGCCTATTGATGATGTAGACTCAGAGCCCAATATTTTGGATCAACTATATCAGCTTACTACAGGAAATATGGAGGATTATATCAACCTATAATAGATGGTTCTCTTAGCTTGAGGAGTGTTTAGCACATAGAAGTTGGATAATATGTTGCGCTATATGATTGGCAATAAGGAGACCACAAGTTGCACTCTAGACATTGTGCAACTATTTTTTGTGGATGTTGGATTGGTACTAAGGTAAGGGATTACCCTACTTTCAATCGTATAGGATCTGTTGTCATTTTTATTAAATAAATTGATTCAAATATTGAAGAAACACAAAATATTCCTTTGATGGATGTTTCTATGGAAGAAACACTTGTGTGATGGTGGGTAGATTATCGTGATGAGTTTCAAAACTAGGAATTAATTAGGTCTGCTATGGTATGTTATTTTGTTGTTCCTGAGAAGAATTCAGAATTTATTCATGTATATGAGGGTTACACCAGCCCATAGAATCATGTTCAAACTTGTAGTGTAGCATGGATAAAACTTGGACTTCCAATTGAATTATGGGTACACCAGTTCATCCATACATTGGGAACATTCTCGCAAGCCTGCTACTTAAAAGAAGAGATGATGAGGCAGATAGATAATTGGAGATGTTGATAGCTCAGTTTTGCAGTGATTTATCCTTTTCAAATGTGGACACAAAGATAGCTAAGGCTTTAAAAGAAGTTAAGAGAGTATTGTTCCCCACTAGAAAACTTGTTGCATAATTTAGCAACTATGAAGATTTTGGACATCTGTATGAATTTGGATTTCTAGAAGTTGTTGCTTGCAGAAATATTAACAAGGAACTTGAAGAAGATGACTTGGAGGATTTAATACATATATCATTCAAGGAATCTTAAGGTGACATAGATATAAATGATGATCTTGTCAGGGATGCTCCACATATGAAACCCTTAAAGTTGTGGAAGCATAACATCGGAACTGAAGACAAGCCCAAGCTCACTTCCATTGGTGACTATTGGGATAAGCAAACCAAAAAGGGAATATTTGATCTATTGAAGGAATACGAATATGTTTTTGCTATGTCAGTTTTAGAACTTAAAGGGATTAAGGGATATTTGGGAGAAATGAAAATTGTCTTGAAACCTGACATAAGGCTAGTCAAGCATTGACCCTATCATTTTAATCCACAGGTCAAATAAAAGGTCAAGAGAGAGAGTGAGAGATAAAATGGTCGTTTAAGGTATCATATTTCTAGTTGATGAAGTTGAGTGGGTCATTCTTGTTTTTATTTAGGATAAGAAGGATTCATATTACATTAGGGTCTACTTAGACTACTAGAGTCTTAATAATGCTTGTATTGATAATATGTTCCCTACTTCGTTTTGTGATGAAATCTTAGATAATGTTGTAGGAAATGAAGGTTATCGTTTTACAGATGGGTTTTTTGGATATCATCAAGTTTTTATTGCAGAGGAGGATAAAAAGAAAACTAATTTTACAACTGAATGGGGTTTATATGCTTACTATCTCATGCCCTTCGGCCTCAAAAAATCTACAGTTGTGTTCTTTAGAATAGTTATTGATGCATTTAGGGACTATATTCATAAATTTATTAAAGTCTACATGGATGATTGGAAAATGCACAGTCTCTTAAAGAAGCACTCTATTTTGTTGTGGGTTATGTTTGATTAGTGAAATTTGTATTAAACAATTGCAGTCCACTTCGGGAGATACAGGGTAAGCTATTGAAGAAGGTTGAATAGTTTGTACGGATTGAAGAATTTGATTTTTTTTCTGCACTTTGAAAGAAAATCTTTCCAGTGCCCTAATATTGGTTTATCCAAACTAAAACAAATAATTTCATGTGCACATAGATGCATTTGGAATTTCTCTTGGATCTATCTTGACACAACTTGGTGAAGGTAACCTTGATAATCCCATTTATGTTTCTAGAAGAAAGCTTTCTAATGTTGAAAGAAATTATATGACAATTGATCGGGAAGCTCTTGCCATCGTATATTCACTACAAAAGTTTAGGCAATATCTACTTGGAGGTTCTTTTAAATTTTTCACTGATCACTCTGCATTGGAGTATCTTATTAACAATCCTACTCTTGAAGGAAGAGTATGTATATGGTTTCTTTTGTTCCAAGAATTTTTGTTTGAAGTTGTTATCAAGCTAGGTCGTGTTAATGTGGGGCTAGAACACCTTTCTCACTTGGAGTCGGGAGAAGCTGGAGGGTCACTTGATTATTAATTTCTTGATCTTGATCTATCTAGAATTGAATTTGTGTGAGATTATCTTGAAGACATTTCATTATTTTTAGCAACTACTAAGTGTCCATAGGATTATACTACAACGCAAAAGAAGCATTTAGTGGTGTGTGCTGCAAATTACTAGTTAATTGCAGGCTAATTGTACAATATGGGACTTGATCATATTTTGTGCAAATGTATCCTCCACCATGACAGAGATTTCTTTGTCAGAATTATAATGTGGTGTTAGTGGAGGACATGTTGGATGAAAGGCGGCTGCAAGGAAGGTGCTCCAAGTTGGACTATGGTGGCCGACTCTTTTCAAAGATGCTAAGGAACATGCTAAGAATTGCAATTTATGTCAGAGGGTAGGGAGACCTTCCCATTGGGATGAACTTCAATTACATCTAGTCATAGCTCTTGAAGCCTTTGTGAAATCGTTTGTTGATTTTTTTGGGCCCATAAACCCTCCTACGATACATTCAAACAACCATTATATTATCACCGCAATTGATTATTTGACATGATGGGCTAAAGCAACTCTTGTTAAGGATTGCACTGCTAATACTGCTACCAGTTTCATATTTGAAAATGTTATCACAATATTTTGTTGCCCAAGGAGTCTCACAAGTGATCAAGGATCACACTTTATTAATGAAATTGTTGGCACATTATTGCAAGAGTTCATGATTAAACACCATAAAAGTAGCTCATATCAGCTGTAGGTGAATGGGACTATTGAAGATCTTAACAAGATTTTCGAAAATGGGCTTACTATATTTTTTTTCTGTGAATATGGATGATTGGGATGAAATATTTCTTGCTACATTATGGTCCTATCGCACTACTATCAAGCAATTGCATAATTTTACTCCATTTCAACTTGTATATGGTAGAGAAGTAGTGGTACCTGCAAAGTTCATTGTTCCCAATCTATTCATTGCACAAGTCACCAAAATGTTTAATGATAAATCTATTCAAGAGCAATTGCAAGAGTTGTGGGAGTTGGATTAACATTCTTTTCTTTGTATATTTCCATCAAAGTGTTGAAAAGGAGAGACAGAAATCTTGGCATGATCGACATATCAAATAGATGTCTCGTTTGTAGGAGACCAAGTTTCTCATTATGACGATAAGTACCTTAAACATCCTGGAAAATTGCAAATGCATTGGTTAGGTCCCTTCATTGTTACAAAGATAAGGGAATTTGGAGCCATGAGGCTTGCATAGCTTGATGGAATTATTTTACCTGGTTGGGTGAATGGTGCATGCCTGAAACCCAACTATGTTCCTTGATATTATTCTATTTTCTCTACTCTCAATCAGAGGGTGCAAGTTAGGCCTAGGATCGAGTCAATTACTTTAGTTATTTAGTCATTCTAGTTGTGTAAATTGTTGTGTTAGTTCTTAGTTACGACCCACCACAACCCATTGTGGTCAAGGATATCTTTTTCATCATTTGCATCATTTATTCCATCATTAATACATGTATTTTCAGTCAATAAGTTGGCTTTTCCCCGTAACAGCCACTTTCCAAACATTTGATTTATGTGTTAAGGCAATAAAGTACTTCTCGTTAATATGTTGTTATGGAATTTCCTTTTTGGGTCATTTGCGTCATGTCATGTGGATCTGTGTCACACTTGTCATCAATGTCAAATTGAGTCTAATTTCACCACATTTTCGCATTTAATATCCAACCATTCAGTTATTTTTCATTATGATAGTGCTTTTTCTTAAAATATCATGCATCGAAGCATTTCTGGTCATTTTTGTTCTTATAAAATATGAACTCTTTTGCCCTGGCTTTTGTGTCTAGTTCTCTTGTGTCTTAAGTATGTCATCATCCCCTTGCTCAAATTGTCTATAGTCATTAATCATCTGCCATGGATTGTATTACCAAGCCTACAGTTCCATGTGATTTCTCTGATGAATGAATTGTGCCTACAAAAGATATCATGGGGAAGTATGAAAAATCCACCTTGGTCGATAATGATTTGTTTGAACTTGCTCTATTTCCAAATTTATAATAAGAAGTTTATATGGATTCTATTATTTCTCCAGGTGGTGGTACTAATCTATATCTCAATCTCACTTTTTGCAACTGTGTAAGCTCGGTTATGACATCGATGTCCAGTCGCAGGCATTGCTTACTTCTTGTCCTAAGAAACCCACTGTAGAGAATACAACTTAAGTTTTGGATAAGGCCACTACTTTTCTTACTACTTGGGAGTTTGTTGCAGAATATTAAAAAAATCTTAAATATCAATTTCTATAGATAGTACCAGAGTTGGGTCCTTTGTTTGAAGGAGAAGTAGCAAAATTGAGAGGGGAAACATCAACAAAATTTGTGCAACCACAAGAAGAGTTGAGTGCATAGATAGAGGATTAAATCAAGGGCTAGTCAATAGGTTGTGGTTAGGTCATATTGGGTCCTTCATTTTTGGGCTGAAAAAGAGTTGCAAAAGTGATCGGTAGAAGTAGGGAAGGAAAATGGTAAAATATGTTAGAAGTAGAGAAAAAAAAAAAGAGAAAGCAGCAAGCAGAAATCTAAAGGAGTTATCTTGGGACTCGCTAAACCCGAAGAAGAAGGATCTAAGTGCTAGTTTTTAAAGGATCAAGAGGATATGGACCAAAGCACCTAGATTTTTTCAGAGGGATTAAAGTGCACCAGATCAAGTGAGTGTGGATCGGAGCGGAGAATAAAATATATATAAGGACACAATAAATGAGCTCAGAGATATAGATAGAGACTAGGCCGAGATGTTGTTGGAATGAAGCCTAAATCTTCATGCTTGTTTTCCAATTGTAATATGGTTTTTTCATTATTAAATCTAATATTCTCATGAAAGATCTTGCATATCTTTGCAAATATGTAATCTAATAGTCCATTGTTGATAATATGAAGAAGGTGTTGTGAGGCATTATTTTTTGTTCAATGGAATGTATGTTAATCTATTGTGCTAGATTTTAAAAATTTATAATACTTTGTTCTACACTTATTATGGTTTTGTTTATTGTGCGCAATCTATTCAGTTCCCTACATATATAAATTAATAATGAATGATGTATGTGGTAATTCAAACCTCAACACCATATAAAATTTCTCATTATCTTTAAATGTCTTGGCACACCTTGGGTGAGATGTTTCCACCTCATGAAGGAATTAAAATGCCAATGTTGTGATAGACTAGAGTGGAATTATTTATTGGAAACCTGAGGTCGAACCCAAGGTATGTAAAGTAAAAATTGCCGCGTACAATACATACACAATCAATAATTTAAATAGGTTTTGAAAGCCTAGATTCATCAGTTCCAGTTCGAATCACCTCTTTTCCTTTGCCTGCTCCTACGCCTAATGCTCCTCTGCCAAAATTCTCTTGTCGCTCCCTGGCACCAGAACTTGCCTTTTCAAACACAATCTCTTGAACATCTACAAAAATATCGAATATTGAAACCTTTGCGTTGCTGGAGATTATCTTTACTTTCAGCCTTGCGAAATTTCTTTCAACTTGTGTTTTTAGCCCTTCAAATTTTTCCTTTACCAAGTTGGCTCTAGCTTCTCTTTCGCTCTCCATTATGTCCCACCTTTTGGAGAGTGGATCCACCATTCCTATCAACAATTTGAATAGAATCTCCATTGTTTTCTTCCAATGTGCCATCTCAGGCTCCGGGAATTGACCCTATTTCAGTGCCATAACCAAACTTTCTAAGTATGAGCAGAGGAGATGAGTACACCAAAATAAATGGAAATAAGGTGTTCGTAGACCAAGAGAATCCTTCTTAAATAAGAATTCCTTGTCATTTCTCTCAAGAAATTATTCCATGTCTCCAAACCAGATCTACATCGATCCAAAAATATGTTAATGAATTGTCCTTCACAAGGCACCAGACCAACATTCATCCCATTAAATTTAAGAATGACAAAGGAATGAGGTGTATTTTATTACGCATCATTAATGCACCCAAGTGAAATCCCATAACACCAAGGACCATGATTGTCTAGCTATCCAATCTCCTGGCCTTAGAAAACTTAGAATGAAGTGCTAAGTACAATGGATTTCCACATATTGTTCTAATTTTATTGATTCCTCCAAGTGGATGCATTTTTTTTATCATGTCAACCTCTTTGTGCATGTTAAATTTAAATGAATTAAATTGATATTTCGAATAGTTTCCATCTTTTTTAGCCCTTGTATCTATGAATATTCATGGTGGGCTAAGGCATGAGGGAAAATTCCTTTCCTTTTGTATTAATTTAAATAATTCCACTTTCAAACCCCACTCCAAGATTAGCCAATTTTTTAACCTCTCCATTTAGATGCCTTAGAATATGAAGGAGAGAGGTTTCTTCAATTTTTTCCAACTGAAATGTATTTATTTTCACCATGGAAGGAAATGAAGAATCACAAGAAAATAAATCCTTAGTGATCATTCTAATAACAATTGTTCAATTCCCTAGTATTTTAATCTTTCTTATTCCCTTATTCTTAGTAATATCCAGGCCTTTCCACAGTGCTAGGAAATTGGCTCTATTTTTTGTAGTTGTGTATTTGCCCCAAGAGAATCATATCTCTTCATGTTCTTCAGGGAAGTATATCACCCCTCTCACTCCTGTCACCCTTATTAATGATTATTATTATTAGTATTCATTAATAAATTGTTATATTACAATATAAGAAATATATAGTTCAATATAACAAGAAATAATGCTAGCAATATATTATTATTTCAATATAACAATAGCAATAAATATTATTATTATTATTCATTAATATTGTTATATAGAAATATAACAAGTTTTTGTTTTCTTAAATTCAAGATAACATATAATACCTATGCTATAAATTTATTGTTGTCATTATGACTAGTGGGTTGGCCTTGATGTCAACCTAGATGTCAACTTGGATCATGATATTGTCACATTATGTCGTCCTGACCTTCTCACTCTTATCACCATGATCTTGTCACTCTATGACATTGTTATTGATGTGCCTAGCTAGGTAATGGATGGATGATGACTCTTAATGATTGCAGAGGAGTTGCAGGAGTCTTGATGATTGCATAGGATTTGTAAAAGGTTTGATAGGGCCTGGAACAATTGAAGGAGGATGGATAAGGTTTGTAGATGCTTGAAAGTGAAGAAAACTGAGGTAACCTGATTGAGGCAAGTTTATTGATTATTACAAAGGTTGATGAGGTTATTGAGATGTTATTGAGACTTGTAAAGGCTCAGACAGGTCTTATAGGTGTTGAATAAGGTATCCTAGAAGTTGTAATAATGTTTGACTAAGGTTTAATTGAGTATTGGGTTTGAAACAAGGGTAACGCAAGTTTATTGTGCATGAGGAGCATTATACATCAGGGTAACACATGTCTCTAGTTAAAGAGGATTGTTATAATGCACTTCCTGAAGGGGTGAGGCACATTACTACCTATAAGTGAAGAAAAATAAAAATCTCAAGGAAAAACCTTGGAATTTCCCAAGGTATTCTTGTGCAAAAGGTCAAGTAACATATATTTGATCATGTCAATGATTACCAACAACTAATCCCATGGATTTTCCTATGATATTGACAAGGAAATGGTTATAAAAGGGAATCAATTTCGATCAACTATTGTGTGCATTTGATGATTACTTTTTGTGATTTTTTCTAGAATAGGTGTGAAGCAAGGCGAAAGGGTCAGAGGTCAGATAGTTGGTAAGCCTTCTTTGGAGTATTTATGTTTATGTATGGTATATTTTGACAAATATCAAAATGTTTTTTATAGAGTATGCAAAGATAAATGTGTTTTTTTGAATGGAAGAGTATTGTGTATCAGTTATAGAAATTTCTTTTGCTCGAACTATTTGTGTTTATTGAGGCTTGCTAACTGCTTGAATTTCCCTATACTAATGTGCACCATATGTTATTTTCTCAAATATGATCAGTGACACTATAGGACTAGAATCACAATTATTGTTTTGCAAATAAGGATCTTATGTGGAGGTTATGTAGAGACTATTATGAGGGTTTTACAAAAAATTATTTGATAAAATGTCTCACTATTGTAGGGATCTATAGCATGTAATTGTGGCAAAGGATTATGTAAGATAGAGGTTCATGTATGTTGTTTCTTGTCCTCTAATGTTTGATTTTTTTTTAAGGTTTGAAAAAGAGTTTCAGAACCTAGGGTAGAGATATATATGCATAGGATCTAGAATATCATGAGTTGATTTGTTGCAGTGACACTTTCATTAATTAACCTACATGTTGGATCTACCCTTGTTTTGTTAATGACATTGTATGATGAATGTAAAGTTTGTAAGTTGCTAATATATCTTATTGATTAGTATTTTAGCACAACGAATGATTGAATATGTTTCTAGTAATGCCTTGATGCAGAGACCCATGACCAGTGAACCAAATTTATGCTTATGACTGAAGATTATAGAGGGATTACTTTGAGTTTTTTTTTCTTAGACTATTTTATTCTTGAGATACTTTGATATGGTTTGTTGTGGAAAACTTGATAGTGATTATTGCAAATCTCGGGTCTGGAATTTGAACTAGTTGTTGCTTGTGATTCAGAGGTATATTTGACATTAGTTGTGGTTGAGACTGAAATACAATAAGCAAATGTAATGGTTGAATATGAGTGTTGATGGGGAGTCTTAGAAACAAGATTTATGTTACTAGGATTACTCATGATGTTAGATGAGTTAGATGTTTCCAGTATTTGACATTCGTACAACTAGTGTTTGATGTTTTTCTACAGTGAGTTATTGTAGAATTGAGTTAATGGTCGAGTGGTAAGGGATCGTGTTTTCAAAGATTGTTTGGAATTATTCAGAGTTGTTTTGTTGTTGATTTTCAAGGATGTATTAATAAGTATGTTGTTGATAGATGATATGTTCTTTGAGAAGAATGTATGACTTAGAACATGGCATTTGATGAACTAGAATTTGATGATCAGAGGTTCATTGCAGAGAGTTTGGGCTCAATGATTTATTGAGTAGATTTGTTGGTTTATTAGTGACTTATTACAGAGAGGTTTTGGTATTTAGTTATTTAGATTGATGATATTGTTGTTTGTGGATCTAGTTTGAAAATTGGATGAAACATGGCATGTAGGTTTTTGAGCTGTGTTTGAGTCAAGTGTATCAAGTGTGAAAGATTCTAAAACATGTTCCACAGAGGAACTAAGGGTTGGATCCTTAACTAAGGGAGTGGTATCTTCCTTTCGATCGTAGTTAGTAAACTTGATCAAGGAGTAGTATCTTCCTTCCAAATGGATTTGGAGAAATAGGAGGAGGTGGTAGCCTCCAATAGGTAGGAGCCTATGCAATGGTAAGTGTTTGTGCTAGTGCAATTTGTATGAATATTTTCTTAATATTAAGAAGAAGATAGAGACAGCAGTAGCGGTGGTTTTTCCCAGTTGGGTTTTCCACCTAAAAATCTGGTGTCCCTATGTGTTGATGTGTTGATGATGTGTTGAATTCTTATGGTTTACATGCTCTTATGTTTAATGTTGCTCATGGTTTATGGATATGCCTAGATCTACTGCATAATGTGCTACTAATGAAATGATGGTTCAGATAACTTTGAATATGAAAGAGTAAATGAAGTAAAATTTGATCTGGCATGAAATACTAATTCACCCCCCCCCCCCCCACCCTCGGTATTTCTAACAATTGGTATCAGAGCAAGGTTCTATCCAGTAAAGCTTAACCGCTTGAGAGCAAATTGTGGATCATGGTAAGAAGAATAAAAAGATGGGAGCTCAAAGGAAGAAAGGAGCATATTATGTCCAATATGGTAACGATATAGGAAAAATATATGTATATTTAATACAATTAACATGTACACATCTATATATAAAGAATTTTTCATAAAACAATATGTTCCATTCACATCAAATGTGATAATGGTAAATTTTCAAGAATGATATAATGATCTTTTATCGATAATTTCCATTGTCGTCACTTTTTTCTACGCTTCATTTCTTTCAACTGCAACTAGGCTACTATGAACAAATGACTATATTGGGCACATATAACATTTGGTTAATAGTATTGAAAAACAATGTGGTCTTTACATTTCTTTACTTCTTCAAAGAAATGTCTCGTTAACCCCATTGAACGAACTGGTATATATAATTTAAATAATCTTTAAAATCTCGTATCAATGTTTTTTTCAACTTAGTGCATTGCAATAAATAATAATGCACTTTCTCTGGATTATATTCTAGTTCAATGACAATAAATACATCACCTTCTATAACCATATTAGAAAGACAATCATAATCCTTGTCAATCATAGAAAAATCATTGTCCATCTCCTCATCAGTGAACCTTGGATGTGGGTGCAATGGTATTAGTTCTTCGTGTATCCATGGTTTGACATATTTGTTATTATGGTTTACACATTGATTGATGGACTCTTTGTTGTCAATAAATGTAAGACAAAAGCAACAGTACTTTCATTTTTTAATTGGGAATATATTTGTCATATTCTCACTTCTAATGGAGTGAAAACCTTTTATTCCATGGACTTGTTGACAATTATACGGCATCGATCTATCAACATCACCCATTTAATAATTCCAAAAGTAATTGCTTAACAAAAAAAACTCATGTAAGTAAATTTTAGTGATTTATAAATATACATTTTCATTAGAAAAACACACCCACACACATGTACATGCACATGTGTGTGTGTGCACGCTTACCTATGCACATGAGCCATCCTTGGATTTGATACATGGCTTAAATTTTGTTTGCACTAGTTAACAACATCATTTGAATCTACAATTCAGGAAGCCTCCCAATTCAATGGATGCCTCCTAAGTGCATGTTTTACTCATGCCCCAATCATGCTCCCCTTTGACATGCCCCATCTCAAATAAATTACATGTATGACGAATGCTAGTTCTCTTACGAATGCTAGTTATCTTAAGAATGATTTGATGATTTAAATTGACCAGCACAATCATCTAACCATACCGAGTGTTCTTTAAAATTGATCTTTTTTGATCTAGACTTATGCAAGAATGCACCAAAATACATAAAACATAAACACAGAGATGCAATAGAAATAAATCTTCATTTCATTAATATCAAGGAACTGAAAGATTCTTACATATAGAATGGAAATAAACTAGCTCGAGCAATGGTAGCCTATCTCTAAGAATATATGTGGTAGCTACATGCCTTGGAAATGTCATACAATGAGGCTCAAAGGCCTTTTTCTTATTTAACAATAAGGGTATACCCTAAAAAACAAAAACCATAACACTAGGAGATGGAACGCCGAGATTTTTTGGGACCCGTTGGGGTTAGTTGGATAGCCAACTTCCCGGGGTCATAGGCTTGGTCATATGATCTTTGTCTGGTGCGTGCACTACCTTTTTAGAAATATCTCTCCAAGTACTATAAAATTTGCAGTAGGCCCCTACCTATAGCTATGGGCCTACTGTGGACCTCAAAAAAAAATTGTTTAAGGGGTAAAAACAGCTCTAAAAGTTCAAGACCTGAATAACTACTAAAAATAGTAAATTATGTTATAATCAAGTAAACTAATGAAACCAACTAGAGGTACAGGTGGAATAGGTGGGAGGCCACCAATATCCACCTATATCAATCATCCCCCCTTAGGAAGAAAGGGTACCCTTGCGTGTAGATCCTCCATGAGGTGAGGGAATTTTTGTTGAACCGAGTCCTTGGTGAGCCACTTGCCTTAGTGAAGGAGTTAGCCTACTTTGAAAATGTGATATAGTTGGATCCTCTGCTGGTGAGTGTTCTTGATCTGTTTATTCATGATCCTATCAGTCGTGGCCTATTTGATATAGCTCAGGTTGAGCTTTGTTGGTGTCATTAGCTAAGCAATGTTTGATGTGTCCAGCAATGGGGGAAAGTATGGCCGCAAACGATCCATATTAAATATTGAGTGCGGGTCAAGGAACAGTGGATTGTTGATCTCAAAAGAATTATCTCCTATAGCTTTAGTGATGGTGTAAGGCCCATATCAGAGCAGGCGAAGCTTATGGTAGGCCCAAGCGAGGTGCTCCTTCTGCAAATGTAACCAAATTTTGACACCCGCATGGAACTTGTGTGGCACTCGATGTTGGTCATGACATTCTTTGTACTTAGAATTTGCTATGTCTAATACGTCATGGACGTGTTGGAAAATGTGTTTAATGCGTTCAATGAAGCTGGTAGCTCTGTCAACTTTGGACTAGACATGATCCACATATGTCTGAGTAGCCGCAAGTGGTAAGGAAACATCACTTGGACATAGTGGTTGGAATCCCAACCCCACCTGAAAGAGGTTGTGGTCGATTGAGCTATGGAGAGCTTTGTTGTAGTTGTGTTGGACACAGGGGAGGCTTTCATCCCATGTGAGTGGATTCTTCGAGTTGTACATGCATAGAATGTGCATGATCATCCTATTGACAGCCTCTATTTGGCCATTAGTTTGGGGGTGTAAGGTCGTGGACTTAGTGAGCTTAGTATCCAACAACGACTATAGGCTTGACCAAAATGTAATTAGGAACATGTTGTCCAAATCTGAGATAATATATTGTGGCATCCCAAAGTTTACCCACACTCATTCAAAGTAGAGTTAGGTAGTGCGATCTATTGTGATACTCTTCTTGTAGACCTCCAGAATGGCCATTTTAGAGAATCTGTTTATGACCAAAAAAACACAGTGGTTGCCATGCTAGGTAGAAAGAAGGCCCAACATGTAATCCATGGAGATGGATTCCCAGGTTCGACTAGGAGTAGGTAGAGGAGTATACACACCTTGCTTCTTGATTGTAGGTTTGGAAATGGCGTAAGTGGTGTAAGATCTGATGTACTTCCCAATATCCTGTCGAAGGTTCAGCCAATAAAAAAACCTTTTCAGCACTACCATTGTTCTTTCTCTACCCAAATATGTCCAGCAACTTGACTATAGTGCACCTCCCAAATCATCTTGGCATGCTCACTTGAAAGAAAAAATAGTTCTCCCAAGTGGCATAACTATGAACTTGCTTACCTTCTAGGAGCATCTGGTATGTGGTGTAGAATTTTGGATTGCTCTTGTAAAGATGCATTCATCCCAAGGTCTCATGTCCACATGATTTGAGCACAGTGGTCAGGCCATAACCAGTGGTCGATTGAGGTAATCTACAACATCATTGGTGTTTCCATTTTTGTACTTGATGTTCCAATGGAATTGTTACAGATATGTGGAACACTTCTAATGGCCACCGTTCTGCAACTTTCCTTGTGTAAGTATGAACTATAAGGGTTGGTGGTCTGTGTGGATGACCGTTTCCTTCCCCATAATGTAATTCTTCCATTGTCAATAGGATTTCACAATGGAATGCATCTCTTTGTCATAAGTGGGATATTTTTGGACTATATCTAAAAGTGTCTTAGTTTGATATGCCACCCAATGCCCCTGGTACATAAGAATTGCACCAATAGCTTATTCAGATGCATTTAGGCTAGCAATATAACTATAAAAAGAGGGTAAGTGTTATTCCATAAGGTTGTTGGTAAGAAAGAAGAATGCAAAGAGTTCTAGCTTAAAGTTGGTAAGGTAAAGCATGAGTTGAAGGGCTAGAAAGGCCTTCTAAATAGACAAGATTATGTTTCTTTTTTGCTTAGTTTTTTACTGTCTCAATTTCAAATGGTTGTTGCAGGTCTAGTAATGCAAGCACCGATGCATAGCTAAAGTGATTCTTCAACTCAGAAAATGCCTTATGTTGGGATTCGTACCAAAATAAATTTTCCTTCACTTAGCCCTTGGTGACTTAAAGGCAAGGTGATATGAGAGAATCCCAACATCAACCTGTTAGTGTCAGACATTTCAGCCTATCACAAGTGATCAAATATGCTCTTACAAGGTGTTGTTAGGGTGTCAAGTCAATTTTTTGTCATTTGAGTGAGTTTTCAAATAAAAATTTGGTCACCGATTATTATGTCTAGGTCACTGTTGCTCCCTTCACTTAGTCATGGCTCTCATCACTCATCATGGTCATTGTCTTTTTTGAGGTATCATATCTTCATTTAAGTGTCTTAGGTCATGAAATGGTCAAATTCTTCATTTTAGGCTATGGTCTAGGGTTTCACTCCATCTGTCATCATGATACCATAGGTCAAAACAAAAACATGTCCATCATGTAATTCAATTGGTAAAGTGAGTTTGCATCTTAGGGAAAGAAAAATAAAGGTAAAATTAATGTTTTATTTAAAATAACACAATGTTGCAATACACTACCTCATCTCTTCATTTCTCATAGGGCCATTTTTGCTTCAAAATATGTTTCTGACCAAATGGAGAAGATTTTTACAAAAGTGAAAGAGGTTTTTGTCAATGATAGGCAAAGAAACAAAAACATCCTTCACATTATGCACAAGTATTATGATTTGAGAGAAATTCTCAAACTACATTTCAAATGGGAGAGTTGTTACACTTCTAGATAGTTTGACTTCAAGACCAATTTTCAGGTACTTGGAGCAGGTTTTGGCAGTGCTTAAGGACTCTATTGTGTAGCATGTATCTTAATATTTCTAATGGTACCTTCAGATATTTATTTAGATTAGTGTAAGGTGTCCAAAAGTGTTATCCTAGTTGGTGATGTGGTTTTGTCAGATACACCCTATGTTTTTGGAGTGACCTTGGGAAAATCAATGTTTCTCTCTACTATAGTGTCCCACTTACATTCTTGAGAAGTTCATCTTGTAGAAAGCTTCACGATATTTCCAACGAGCTATCAAGTTCTCAATTTGGATTAGTTTAAGGCCTCTAAATGTGGATTTCAAGGTT
Organism: Pinus taeda; assembly: GCA_000404065.3. Lineage (NCBI taxonomy): Eukaryota > Viridiplantae > Streptophyta > Pinopsida > Pinales > Pinaceae > Pinus > Pinus taeda. The sequence continues at coordinate 78,107 of APFE030987368.1, forward strand.
GCGTTGCGCTTCTGTGAATTGTGTTGTGCTTCTGTAAATTGCACTGCGCTTCTGTAAATTGCACTACGCTTCTGGCAGAGTATCCCAAAATTTCCCAAAACTCACCAAAATTTCAAATTAAATCTTGCTTTCCTATTATTTTTTTCTTATAATATGTTCTAGAGGTAATTATCATCATCTAACTCACTTTTTTCCTTTGGCAAAGAAAGTGAAAATGTGAGTTTTCTTCGTCTAGGGTTTATGTGAAATTTCATGCTGCAAAGCAAATGCAAATGATGGGTTTTGCTAGTTATGACATTGAAAAATTTAAAATTTTTCATCTCATACTTCTGTATATATATAAAAATCTCCCTATAATTCACTATTCAACTCATTTACCTACATTTTACCTCACCTTTACACAAACCCTAGCTCATACCTATCATTTTGGACAATTTCCTAGCATGATTGTTTTTAAATTATTCTACTCATCTCTCTCTCTCATTTCACTCCATTCAAACTTCCTAAGTTTTATACCACCACTATCCATCTCCCAAAATTCCCCTATCATAATCTCCCTTCCCTAACTCCCTCATTTCAACATTTCCTTCCTAGAACAAGAGAACAATCAGCTTAAGGCTAAACAACTCATTATGGAGAAAGAGCAATCCAAGGTACTACAACAAGGAGACAAAGGTAAAACAGTGTTGGAACCTAGTGAACATGAGGAATGTGAAAATCAAGTTGGGAAAAAAAAAAAAAAAAACAAGAACCAAGGGACTCAAAAGAGCATTGAAGGAAGAGAAAGAGCATAACCTGTTAGATGAAGACTTAGACATGGAAGACAGAATTTCCTTGGAGATCAACGAAGATAGAGAGTATTCTCTAAGTAAGGTCAATGACCACTTATAACAACTTCTTAAAAAATCCAACAGGGATAATCATCTATTGAGGCACGTGGCACGTCATTATCAAACCAGAAACATGATATGTAACATCAAGCTCAAGTAGTTGAAAAATAAGCTAAAGGAAACCCTAAAGGACAAAAATGTGAGGGATAACGTGTAGATGCTTGCTGAAGCATCCATGAGGGCTTGGCATACCTCATTTTTCACCTCATGACAATTTTGAAGGTTTTCAGAGCATTTTTTTTTTTTTTTCTATTTTGGTGCCAAATTCAGAAATTGGCTAGTCACATAAGCGTAGTGCCTTGGCACTGCACTTTTTCCTCAAGCCTCCAAATGAAAAATGGTTTGTAGTTTTGGAAAGCTCATGGCATCCTCTAAAAACCCATTTCATCATATTTCTTATAGAGGGCCCAAATTTTTAGAAAAAGGGGGAAAACATGTCAAAAATCAACATGTTGTCTCTCTTTTTGACACGCGCTGCGCTTCTGGAGACACCTTGGAAGAATGAGTTTTTGAAGGCCTTCCCATGGATCCTCTTCAAAAATTCAGTTGTTATGGAAACTAAACTTGCAAATATAGTTGACCATTCTTTCATATCTTAATTTTGGCCTCAGGAAGGCACCTTAAAGTGGGATCAAAGTTAGCACTGCGCTTCTGCAAATTTATGTGTTTTTCATTTAATTTCACTATGTAAATTTCCTAGTTTTTTGTTTGATTTGGTCAAAGTCCAAACTCTTGATGTAATTGAAGTTAGTTCAAGGTTATATGATGTAATAATGAATAAATAGACATGATAGGTTGTTTTTATGGTTTATTAGACATCATTAAGGAAGCAAAATCCAAAACAAAGTCTACAATAAGCGTTTGTATTTGACCTTCTCACTCTCACCTGTTGGTTGAGAGAATCTTGGAAACAGTTGCACCACCTAGGAATTCGACTCATGAAGGTGGGTAAGTGCTTCAATTGAGTCTATATGTATAATTTCTCATTCATAGATAGGGGTTGGAATTTTGTGGAGAAGGCTCTAAACCCTAGTCCAGCAAACTAAAAATCCTAAATTCATAAATACTCAAAAAACTTGCATATCTAGCCTAAAACCTTTTTCTTTACAGTTATTCATTGAAAAATCCTTAGAGATATCCCTCTCTGGTTCAGTAGGGCTATCTATTGAGGTGAAAGTGGTTCGAGGTTACCTCTTTCGCTATCCTCCTCAGCCTAGGAAATTGTAGAGGATAACATAATCTACAATAGAAATTGGCAAGACCTAGAAAGTTGTGGATCTCTGTTAGAGTGGTTGGGGCTGGCCAATCCTGAATAACTTGTATCTTGGTTGGATCCACATGCACAACTTGCTCATCAATAATATACCCCTGATGTTGAACCTGAGTCATACCAAAAGAAAATTTGTCCAAATTGACACACAATTTGTGTTTTCATTGGGTTTGGAGGACCTATCCAAAATGGTGTAGGTGTTATTCACAACTCTAGATTAATTTAAGGATGTCGTATAAATACATTACCACAAATGACTTGGTGAAGGGTCATAAGATATCATCCATCAGACTTATGAAGGTTATGGGGGCATTCGTCAACCCAAAAGGCATAACCAACCATTCAAAAAGACCCTCCTTGGATTTGTAGGCAATCTTCCACACATCGAAGAGTTTGATTGGTACCTGGTGATAACCAAACTTCAAGTCAATCTCGTTGAAATTCTGGCCACCTTGAGTTGGTAGGTAAGCTCATCAATCCACGGGATTAGATACTTATTCCAAATAGTGATCTTATTCAACTCCCAATAGTCAATGTAGAGCCTTCCAGTTCTACTCTTCTTCTCTACCAACACAATCATACTCCCACAGAGTGATGAACTTGGCTTAATGTGCCCTTTCTACAACTGATCCTAAATCTGCCTCTTGATTTCATCATTCTCTAGAATAGAGAATCGGTACATCAATCCATTAGGTGGAAGTGCACCCAAGGTCAGATCGATGGAGTGCTTGACCTAATAGTGTATGGATACCCCTATGGGTGAAGTGAAGACGTACCTGTACTCCTCCATGACCTTGTCCATCTATTGCTTTTGTGTAGAGGAGATCTATCTAGAGATTGTGGATGAGGCCGCAATATTCCTCTTACTCTGAGGGAAAATCATAAGGAAGACAAATTTCCCAGTCTCAGAAATGATCTTATTGTGTTGTTTATCAGAGATCAAATAAAAAGTGGTAGGTGGCACTACTTCTTCTATCCTATACAATTTCTGTCCTAAAGTAATAATAATAGAATGATGTTTGGACTCATATAGATCATGACACTTCCATAGGTATGGCTGACCTAGAAAACCATCAAAAAATTCCTGAGGGGCAACATCGAACAATACCTCATATACAAAGGGCTTGATGATATAAGGTAGGTGGCACTGTTGGCCAACATGGAGATCTCTCCCTTGGTGGAGCCACCCAATGGTGTATGACAGTTGGCGCGACATTATTAGTGGATTCAATCTCTTAGTGACCTTGGTTTATATTAGGTTCTTCTGGCTTCCATTATCAACAATGAACACCAATGACGAACCCTTTACCTACATCTGTAAGTGGAAGAAGCACTCCCCCTCCTCTAGATCCTCAAGTTTCACCCTTTAGAGCTTAGTGGTGGCTATAGTCGTAATGAGTTATGCATCAATGATCTACTTTCCCTTTTCTGGTTCTAGATCGGAATCAGAGCATGCATCCATCTTTGAGTCTTTTAGCCTGGACAACAAGGCCTATTTTGCATGACATTTCCTCGTGTCGTGAGTGGGAGTTTTATGGAACTCACACCACTTTCCAGTGTCTTTCTTCGCCTTCCTGTTACTCTTGGATTGCAACTTCGAGGAGTTTCCCTGGGGGCTCATAGCCTAGCTTTTCCCTTTTCCCTATGGCTTGGGAGCACCTTGCCCTACTTTGGGTTCCCGGAGCCAAAGTCTTGCTTCTTTTGTTTGAACTTCTGCTCAATCTTGGCATCATATCAATATGTTACACCAAGCAAATATATGTCCAAGAACTCCATTTCCTCCTGAATGTATTTTTTCAAAGAACTACGGTACTTGAGGACCATATGTTTCTTGGAATCTTTTATACCCAACTTTTTTCTCAGGGTATGAAAAATATTCGTCGGCTCATGCACATATTAGTCCCTTTGCTTCTGCAACATAATCCATTGTATGTACTTGTCTTCATAGCTCCCAAAAGGGTAATATTATTCATTTATGGTGTCTCGGAAAGAATTGTAAGTGGGTGTGGCTGAAAATAGTGAGGGTTCCCTCTCATCCCTTTTCTTATAGTAGGTTTCCCACTAGTCCTTGACATGGAGGGTGGCTTTGAGGAGTGCAAAAGTAATATTTCCCTATTGGAAAAATCATGAACCGAAAAATATCCTTCCAACAAATTTAACCATTTATCTACGGTATCTACATTTATTTGACCTTCAAATATGTGTATTTAAATGTTGCCTTGTGCCTTAAAGGGAGTGGTCCCTCCAGAGAAGTTGTCGGATGAAGATGTGTTTCCTATGGGCATCTGTCGAAGGATCTATGCAAAGTTGTCCATCATCGTGTTCCTTTGTCGCTCTAGGGTTTTTTTGATAATATTCTAAAAGCATCTCCTTCTCCCTCATCTTTGTTTCTTCTACCATGGGAGGTCATCAAGTTTGGTGAGGCCGATCTTACAAAGGTTCAACCAGTTCAAGCCCTAAATCCTTATACCCCGACCTTGTTGGGGACATGGACATAAATAAAAAGAAATAGAAAACCGCTCTGATAACACTAATATATAATTATGTAGGAACAAAAATTAATACATAAATAAATATAAACACAGACATGCAGTAGATATAAATATTCATTTCATTAATCAAAGAACTAAAATATTCTTACATACAAAATGGAAATAAACTAGTTCGAACGATGGTAGCTTATCTCTGAGAAGAGAAGTGGTGGATACATGCCTTATAACTGTGCTACAATAAGGCTCGAAGGCCTTTCTATTATTTAACAACAAGGAGAAACCCTAAAAAACCAAAACCCTACCCTAACAGATGGAATGTCCAGAGTTTGTGGGCCCCGCTGGGGTTAGATAGACAACAAACTTCTCGAGGTCATAACTTGGTCATATGATCTTCGTTTGGTGCGTGTGATGCATTATTAGAAATATGTATCCAAGTACTATACAAATTTTGACAATCCCTTACCTACAGCTACGAGTTTTTTGCGAACCTCAAAAAAAATCGTTTAGGAGGTCAAAACAACTCCAGAAGTTCAAGACCCAGAAAACTACTAAAATAGTAAATTGTGTTATAATCAAGGAAAGTGATGAAACCAACTAGAGGTTCAGGTGGAATGGGTGGGAGGCCACCAAAATACACCTAGATCATTTCATATCAATAAATCCTTATAAATAATATCAAATCAATGTTGAACAAAACATGTATCGTGTGTACGATCATCATTGATGTAGAAATGGTACTCTTTAATCACTTTACGATTATTTTCATTACTATCAAAACCATTGATACTGATATTTGCATGCCTATACAAAATATTCACGAGTATAGAGACCTAGTCTAAATGATAATATTCACTTTGTATTTCTTGTTGTGGAGCGAACATATAATTCCTAGCAAAATCAACCACCCATAATATTGTTCCCTTTGGGAACACATTAAGTGATTGTTTGATTTGTAAGTCCTTGCATTTTCCTATATGAGAGTGCTTAATATTTTTTATACTCACTCCCTAAACTTCTCCATAAAACTTGGCACGGAAATGTCACTTTTAATTAAATTAATATTTATTGATGTTGCCTTTGAATCTGTAATGACAACGTATGTAACATATTCATATATTTTCCACTTCAAAATGATATTTAGAAATTGAAAATCACCCAGGTCAATGGGACACTTAGCATGAAAGAGTTCCAAATGAGAACATTCTTTTCATTTTTTTCCACCAACACATTTTTTCTTATAAAATAATTGGTCATTTTCTTGTGCACATAATCTCTTACATAAAAACTCACAAACACTCGAAGGAGGGGTCTAATCTGATTAGACCAATATTCTATCCCAAATCTTATAAATGTCTCATAATATAATTGGAATTCTTCCTGTTATTGACAACAACATGTGTTACAAACAATGACATGCATGACATACCATGGTTCAATCTTCACAAATGTGTTATGGGAAATATTCACATGAACATTAGTCTCCATAAAGTTCTGAATTAACTCCACTTGACTGACCTATGTTATATGTTTGGCATGAGTATCATAAATACCTCTAGATATACGATGTTGCATAATGTCCTTTTGATTTAGTTATACATGAGAATTCAAATCCAAAAACTCTTTCACCTTGTCTCTCAAATTACTTAGAAGTCTATCTTGATAGGAATGCTTATAGATATTAGCCCAACATATAAGCTCATCATTCTCATCTACTTCAATCCCAAATTTTTTATGCCTCCATATACTTTCTCCCTGCTGGAGTGTCCCACATACATTCTTGAGGATTTCATCTTGTAGCAGACTTCACGAGATTTCCAACGAGCTATCAAGTTCACAATTTCAAGTAGTTTAATGCCTCCAAATGTGGGTTACAAGGTTGTGTTGCACTTTTGTGAATTGCATTGCGCTTTTGTGAATTGCATTGCGCTTCTGGTAGAGTATCCCAAAACTTGCCAAAACTCACCAAAATTTCAAATTAAAGCTTGATTTCCTATTATTTTTCTCTTCTAATATGTTCAACAAGTAATTATTATCATCTAACTCACTTTTTTATTTTGGCAAAGCAAGTGCAAATGTGAGTTTTCTTCATCTAGGGTTTATGTGAAATTTCATGTTGCAAAGCTAGTGCAAATGATGGGTTTTGTTAGTTATGGCATTCAAAACTTTAAAATTTGTCATCTCATACCTTTGTATATATATATACATCACCCTATCATTCACTAATCAACTCATTTACCTACCTTTTACCTCACCTTTACACAAACCCTAGCTCATGCCTATCATTTTGAAAAATTTCCTAACATGATTATTTTTAAATTCTCCTACTCATCTCTCTCTCTCATTTCACTCCATTCAAACTTCCTAAGTTTTATACCACCGCTATCCATCTCCCAAAATTCCCCTATCATAATCTCCCTTCCCTAACTCCCTCATTTCATCATTTCCTTCCTTGAACAAGAGAACAATTAGCTTAAGGCTAAACAGCTCATTATGGAGAAAAATAAATCCAAGGTACTACAGCAAGGAGACAAAGGTAAAATAGTGTTGGAGCCTAGTGAACATGAGGAACATGAAAATAAAGTCATGAAAAAGAAACCAAGAACCAAGGTACTCAAAAGAGCATTGAAGGAAGAGAAAGAGCATAACTTGTTAGATGAAGACTTAGACATGGAAGAGTAAATTGCCTTGTCGATCAACGAAGATAGAGAGTATTGGCTAAGTACGGTCAATGACCACTTATAACAACTTCTTAACAAAGCCAATAGGGATAATCAGCTATCGAGTCACATGGCACATCATTATCAAACCAGAAACATGATATGTAACATCAAGCTCCAACAGTTGAAAAATAAGCTAAAGGAAACCCTAAAGGACAAAAATGAGAGGGATAACTTGTAGATGCTCGTTGAAGCATCCATGAGGGCTTGAAATACCTCCTTTTTCACCTCATGACCAATTTTGAAGTTTTTCTAAGCATTTTTTGTTTTTTCTACTATTTTGGTTCCAAATTCAGAAATTGGCTAGTCACAGAAGCGCAGTTCCTTGGCGCTGCGTTATTTCCTCAGGCATCCAAATGACAAATGGTTTACAGTTTTGGAAAGCTCATGGAATCCTCTCAAAACCCATTTCATAATATTTCTCAGAGAGGGCCCAAATTTTTAGAAAAAAGGGAAAAACGGGTCAAAAATCAACATTTTGCCTCTCTTTTTGACAGGCGCTACACTTTTGGAGACACCTTGGAAGAATGAATTTTTGAAGGCCTTCCCATGGATACTTTTCAAAAATTCATAGTGTTATGGAAACTAGATTTGAAAATATAGTTGACCATTCTTTCATATCATAATTTGGACCTAAAGAAGGCACCTTAAAGTGGGCTCAAATTCAGTGTTGCGGTTCTGCAAATTTCTGTGTTTTTCATTTAAGTTTCATTGTGTAAATTTCCTAGTTTTCAATTTGACTTCGTCAAAGTCAAAACTCTTGATGTAATTGAATTTATTTCAAGGTTATATGATGTAATAATTAATAAATAGAAATTATAGGTTGTTTTTATGGTTTATTAGGCCTCATTAAGGAAGAAAAATACAAAACGAAGTCTACAAGAAGTGTTTGTATTTGACATTCTCACTCTCACCAGTTGGTTGAGAGAATATTGGAAATAGTTCCACCACCTAGGAATTTGACTCCTGAAGGTGGGTAAGTGGTTCAATTAAGTCTCTATGTATCATTTCTCATTCATAGAGAGGGGTTGGACTTTTGTGGAGAAGGCTTGTATGTTTATGTTCTCTTCAGCGAATACAGGAGTAGTTGCAGCTATATTTCAGGAACTCTAGTTCAATGAGTCTATGGTGTTTTTTTACTCTGTCTATGAGTTTCTAATGGATAAATAATATCTATTTACATGCTTTATCTTCTTCCTATGAATTTCCTTACAGTTATATATACAGGAATCTTGAATTTAAGTTATGTTATGTGGAATTCATACTTGTGTTTCATTTCTTCTAAAGCTAATGAATTCTTGCTTTCACATGCTCATTAGTTTCTTTTAAGCTCACAAATCTATAATAAATTGACAAACACTCCAATTTCACCATAACACACTGATATCTAGCTCATATTTATACTTGTCTCTGCATACATGAAGCCTAGACCTAATTACCTGCTCTAAACCCTAGTCCAGCAAACTAAAAACCCTAAATTCACAAATACTCAAAACAAAACTTGCATATCTAGCCTAAAACCTTTTTATTTATAGTTATTCATTAAAAAATCCCTAGATAGATCCCTCTCTGGTTCAGTAGGGATAGTTACTGAGCTTAAAGTGGTTCGAGGTTACCTCTTTCAGTCTCCTCCTCAGCCTAGGAAATTATAGAGGATAAAGATTTTGGCGTCGTTGCCGGGAAATGAAACAAGTGATATATCTTCCCTAGGAAAGAACGGCAAGGATAAGATATGATTGCTAATGGTGAACAGTGATCAGACACAATAAATTTTGTGCATCTTTCACTTGGAGACCCTAGGGTTGAAGAATCCAAATGTTCAAAATTTTCATGGCAACTCCATTGTTCAAAAACTGATAGTTTGAAGAACTTCTTGGTAACTTAACTGTTTTCAAAATGGATTCAACTGTTCAAAGGTATGCTCCTATGAATAGAGATCATATTCTTGGTTTTCCAAACCATATTCCTTGTATATATTAGCAAACAGGGCTGCCAAAGTTTAAAGGTCAAGATGGAGAAGATGCTAGTTTTCATTTGGTCAAATTTGATTTTCATATTCACAAATTAAAGGCTAAGTTCCGTGAAGATTTTCTAATGAATACTTTCATGGCTACCTTGGAGGAAATGGCAAGGAAATGGTATGAGATTCTACCATCTACTAGTTTATATTCTCTAAAGGATTTTCATTCAGTTTTCTTTCAACATTATCAAAGCTACAATTTTTCCTTATCAATGATGGATAGATGTTGTGAGATTTCTGAAAATTTCATTAAATTTCTTGGAAATGCATATGGGGATGAATAATGTATGGAAAAAGATATATTATAATCCCTTTATGATTTTTCCTCCCAACAAGAATCAGAAACTTCCTCCTTGGATGAAACGAACTGGGATCAAAATAGAGAAAGGCATACTCCTAATATTGAAAATGAAAATCACCAAGATAATGTTGATCACTATAAAACTCAATGTTCTCCTCTATATGAAGATGAAATAGATCATCTCTTGTAAAATCATGTTACAGCCCAAGTTAAGTCAGGTTTGTAGTGCTCACAGAGTCAAGAATGTGTAAGAGAAATTTCTTCCATTATTGAAAATGAAAATATGGGTTTAATTGATAACAGTGATGAGACTGATGAAACTATACAGGAAGTTGTTGTGAGTAAGCCAATTTATGATGTAGTTTTCCGGCAAGGAGATTAGCTAACAGGTATTGTTTTCTTTCATGAAAAGTAAGGGCTAACATGTTTAATAATATTGAAGAATGTTTTCTTTTCAAGGATTATTTAGACTATGAATTAGAAGAATATGAGTCTGAGATAGATAATATCCCAGAGATAGAATTAGAGTTGCTCATGCTTGAGTAATTTGCAGCCAACACTTAGGTAGTAGAAATTCATACTTCCCTATGCCTTCCTATGGATAAAAAACCAAGTATTCTTTCAGATCAAAATGAAAGGAGTACCTGTATCTTTGTTGGTTTTCAATACAAGGTAACATTTCAGATTTTTAAGGATCCTTACATTAATTTTTTGCAACCATCTCAGAAGATGAATTTTATTCTATTTATGGATCATGAGTACATGTTCAGTGGACACTTGGAGTGGCCAATGTCTGCCTACTCAAGGAAAGTGTGACTAGGATTCAAGTAAGTAGCCATTTGCTGGATTGGTTACATTAGAGGGATCATTACACATAATTGTATATACATCTTTAGTAGGTTGGCAGTTATCATCAGAAGTTTGAAGCCTGAGGAGAAGGCCATAAGGCTTATATGATCAGCTGTTGTTTTCTTCTTTTTTTTAAATTTGTAAAGTCAATATGTTTTTCATAGTCAAGTTAGTCAATTAGTTAGTCAGTTTTCAATTTGAGTTTAGTCTTTGCATTCTGACTTCATGCCCAATGGATAAGGCTACTTGGTCTACGTTGTTCTTGAGACCTCCAAGGATCTGCCATCCCCAGCTAGAGCCAATGTTAGTGTCAGTCAGTTCAGCTTGTCACTGATGATCAAATATTACAAGGTCTTGTTAGGGTGTCAAGTCAAATTTTTGTCATTTCAATGAGTCTTCAAATAAATATTTGGTCACTAGTTGTTGTGTTTAGGTCATTGTTTCTCCCTTCACTTACTCATGTTTCTCATCACTCATCATAGTCATTTTCTTCTTCGAGGTATCATGTCTTCATTTAAGTGTCTTGGGTCATGAAATGGTCAAGCTCTTCATTTTAGGTCATGGTCTAGGGTTTCACTCCATGTGTCATCATGATACCATAGGTCAAAACAAAAACATGTACATCATGTAATTCAGTGGGTAAAGGGAGTTAGCAGCTTAGGGAAAGAAAACTAAAGTTAAAAGTAATGTTTTATTTCAAATAAGGCAATGCTGCAATACACTACCTCATCCCATCATTTCTCATAGGGCCATTTTTGCTTCAAAATATGTTTCTGACCAAATGGAGAAGTATTTTACAAAAGTAAAAGAGGTTTTTTTCAATTATATGCCAAGGAACAAACAACTCCTTCCGTTTATGCACTGGTATTATAATTTGAGATAAATTCCCAAACTACACTTGCAACGGGAGAGTTGTTACACTTCTGAATAGTTTGACTTCAAGAAATATTTTCAGGTATTTGGAGTAGGTTTTGGCAGTGCTTAAGGACTCTATTGTGTATATAACATCCTAATATTTCCAATGGTACCTTTAGATTGTTATTTGGATTAGTGGAAGCCATCCAAAAGTTCTCTGTAAGTTGGTGTTGTACTTTTGTCAAAGACACCCTTTGTTTTTGGAGTGACCTTGGGAAAATCATATTTTCTCCCTACTGGAGTGTCCAAATTACATTCTTGAGGCATCCATCTTGTAGCAGACTTCAAGAGATTTCCAAAAAGCTATCGATTTCTCAATTTGGAGTAGTTTAGCACCTCCAAATGTGGTTTGCAAGGTGACATTGTGCTTCTATGAACTGCGCTACGCTTATGGCAGAGTATCACAAAACTTGCCAAAATTCACCAAAATATCAAATTAAAGATTGCTTTCCTATTCTTTTGATATTCTAAGCTTTTCTACAAGTAATTATAATCATCTAACTCACTTTTTTCCTTTGGAAAAGCAAATGAAAATGTGAGTTTTTTTCCTTTGGAAAAGCAAATGAAAATGTGAGTTTTCTTCATCTAGGGTTTATGTGAAATTTCATGTTGCAATGCTAGTGCAAATGATGGGTTTTGTTAGTTATGACATTGAAAACTTTAAAATTTGTCATCTCATACCTATAGATATTATATATATATATATATTATATATATATATAATATATATATATATATATATATATATATATATATATATATATATATATAATATATATATATATATATTATATATATATATATATATATATATAATAATATAATATATATATATCACCCTATCATTCACTAATAAACTCATTTACCTACATTTTACCTCACCTTTACACAAACCCTAGCTCATACCTATCATTTTGGACAATTTCCTAGCAGGACTGTTTTTAAATTCTCCTACTCATCTCTCTCTCTCATTTCACTCCATTCAAACTTCCTAAGTTTTCTAACACCCCTATCCATATCCCAAAATTCCCCTATCATCATCTCCCTTCCCTAAATCCCTCATTTCATCATTTCCTTCCTTAAACAAGAGAACAGTCAGCTTAAGGCTAAACAGCTCATTATGGAGAAAAAGCAATCCAAGGTACTTCAGCAAGGAGACAAAGGTAAAATAGTGTTGGAGCCTAGTGAACATTAGGAACATGAAAAGCAAGTTGGGAAAAAGAAACCAAGAACCAAGGGACTCAAAAGAGCATTGAAGGAAGAGAAAGAGCATAACCTGTTAGATGAAGACTTAGACATGGAAGACAGAATTGCCTTGGAGATCAACAAGGATAGAGAGTATTGGCTAAGTAAGGTCAATGACCACTTATAACAACTTCTTGACAAATCCAACAGGGATAATCAACTATTTAGGCACATGGCACATCATTATCAAACTAGAAACATGATGTGTAACATCAAGCTCAAGCAGTTGAAAAATAAGCTAAAGGAAACCCTAAGGGAAAAAAACGAGAGGGATAACTTGAAGATTGATGAGCCCCAGAAATGGGTAAATATATGGGCTCATTTGGCCTCCTAACTCAGCTTAATCCACCATTCTCATTAGTTTATTGCATGTTTTTTATTATATTTATGCTAATAGAGTGAATTGGGTTAGTCATATGCCATGAAGTCTAATATGTGCTTTATGCATATTTTTTGGTCAGTTTTGGACAAAGTCAAAGTATTTATGAGCATTTGGCAGCCAATATTCAAGGAAAATAGGGAAGAGGATTTGTAGGGGGTGTCCCCTTCATTTATGAACCCTTACCTCAAATTTTCCATCAGAAACTCGAAGCACAAGTAGCCACATTAGTGCATCCAAGGGGCAGCCCAGCAAGTAAAGAAGGATTATTGTTTATCTGCAGTTTTGGGAAGCTGAGATCCTTGATTTTAGGAGGGTTGTTAAGGGATTCCATTTGTATAAATAGGGGGGCTTAGAGCCTCAGTAGGTTAGCCAGTTATTAGTAAAATTTTCGCACTTTTGTGCAACTCAAGTTCAGCTCATTTTCGAGCTTCCTTTTTGTGGACAGTTTATGTAATGTGACTTTTATTTTTTATAATGGAGATGAAACAATTTTTGAGCCAGCACTGATCTCTTTCAGAGGGCTGAAGCTCTTGGGTTAAGGCCCAACCCAATCTACCCAGCACCTCTTTCCTTTCATTTATATGTTTTTTTCTTCATTTCATGAGTTAATTATTATTACATGAATGCATTTTACCTTGTTTAGATTAGGTTGCTTTTGAGGGTTTGCATAGTTGCTTTTGTTTCAATTGCTGAAGTAGGTTCACACAGTGATAGGCTAAGATTCAAAAAGGCAAACAATATGCCCTGATCTCTTTTCTCCCTTCCTGGGATCATGATTTGAGGTCATGGCACAATTGCTGCCACCAAAAACACAGTTTTGCTCTTCCATGCAATTTCTAATGTGATGACTTGATTTGAAAGTTAATGTATTGTCTCATATTTAGTTTTGCGAGATCATTTCCTATTTCTAAAATAGATCTCTTTGCATGCTTTTCTATTCAAAGGTTATTGCTCAGCATTTTCTATTTCTAGGTCAGAAATTAGGTCACTTAGAGATATTTTTGTTTTCATGGTATAGCTAGTCCTTTCTTTGATCAGTTTTTGTAAGTAGATGTGCAGATCTCTTGCAGGACACCTCTACTCACCATACATCCATGAAGCAGCCAGCATCAGCTCACTTCTCACAGATTTCCCAAGTCATTCGCAACATTTCACCAATCTACCATAATTTTTTGCATTTTTTCTATAAGCTTCCCTCTTGCCATTTGAACAAATCCAGCCATCCTCTTCTTTCTTGATCTTCCTTGACAAGCTCCAGACACCTTAACACACATTTATAGTCTTTAGTTACCCTTTCCCAATGTTTCTCCACCTTCAAAAATAACTCTCGACATCCTCCTGTAGATCCTCCTATAGATCCCCTGCAGCCTCCTGTAGACTTTCCTGTAAGTGATTTTTTGAAATCCAATTGCAAGTCTTCATAAGGGTGCTATAGGCTTCTTAGGACCCCTCCACACCTTCTTACACCTCTTCAAGAACCAAATCTACCTTCCTTCTCCACCAAACCTCTGCCACAGTCATAAACAGACGAAAGCTCATGCAAAACAATTTCACATAAAACACATAAAAACACAAAAATATGTTATTTTCTCATTTTCTTCTAGGAATATCTTAAATATACTTAATTTACCTTTCTAGAATGGCACTCATTTCATCAGTTTTCATCTCTTTTTATGCAACAGTAGGATTAGTATGAAAAATTAGGGTTTCCTAGGGTCTGCTTTACACTTCATTCTTCTTTCTTTTTCTGCAAGTAGAATAGTCTCTGTAGAGTTAGCTTTCTGTCATCACAGTTAAAATCTTCTTCTGGAACCTCATAGAAGTTGGCTTGAGCTCCTAGTGACCTTGCGCCAGCTAACCAAGTGACAGCCTATAGTAAGAGCTAGTACTTGTGCATACAGCACCATCGCTTCCAAGTTTGTTACGAACTACCGAGTTGATAAAAGTAAAGTAGGAAGCCCCAGGAGTTGCAGCATTATTGTTGCAATACAGATTCTCACCAATTTTTGGTGCCATTGCCAGGGAAGCGTCAGAGTATTTTGTGATTACTTCTTTCTTCTGTTTTCTACTGCAACATTCTGCTAAGTAGTTTATTTCAGCAAGAGTAGAGTAGTTGTTTCTTTCAATTTCTGCATTTCCTTGCTTTCATTTCAGTTCTATAATTTCCATTTTAGCAAAACTAGATTAGTCATTTCCTTGCTTTCATTTCAATTCTGCAATTGGCTTGAGCTCCTAGTGACCTTGCGCCAGCTGACCAAGTGACAGCCTACAGTAAGAGCTAGTACTTGTGCATACAGCACCATCGCTTCCAAGTTTGTTACGAACTACCGAGTTGATAAAAGTAAAGTAGGAAGCCCCAGGAGTTGCAGCATTATTGCTGCAATACAGGTGCTCACCAATTTTTGGTGCCATTGCCAGGGAAGCGTCAGAGTATTTTGTGATTAATGCTTTCTTATGTTTTCTACTGTAACATTCTGCTAAGTAGTTTATTTCAGCAAGAGTAGAGTAGTTGTTTCTTTCAATTTCTACATTTCCTTGCTTTCATTTCAATTCTATAATTTCCATTTTAGCAAAACTAGATTAGTCATTTCCTTGCTTTCATTTCAATTCTACAATTTCCATTTCAACAAAAGTAGATTAGTCATTTCCTTGCTTTCATTTCAATTCTGCAATTTCTATTCCAGCAAAAGTAGATTAGTCATTCCCTTGCTTTCATTTCAATTCTGAAATTTCCATTCGAGCAAAAGTAGATTAGTCATTTCCTTGATTTCATTTCAATTTTGCAATTTAATTTCAGCGAGTTCATTTTAGTTAGTAAAAAATTGTTTGTTCAATCAATTTTAGTTTTGCAAGTACAAGCAAAAAAAAAAAAAAAGAGGGTAAAAACCACCCAAAAAGAGATTCCCTTTCATGCATCGTAGGAATAGAGATAATTCAGGGAAATTCCTATCCAACACCCCCACCACATCACAAAGCCACCTTTCTCTCTTCTTTGGTGGAAGTGATCCAGAAGAACTTATAGGTGAACAACCAGAGATATACGAAGATCCTATAGCAAAAGAAGAGGAAGAAACCATCCCTCCGAAGAAAATGGCTGAAAACAGAAATGTTAGGGGGAATGGAGAAAGAGTATAGGGTACCTTTCCCATCCGAGAGACCAATGGGGACACTAAAATGAAGAACATAAGCCCTTCAGCTCTACCTCACTTCCATGGGTTGACTACCGAAGATCCTGATACCTTTTTGTTTGAATTTGTTGTTATCTGTCAAACCTATGACTATGCAGAAGATGAACAAAAGTTGAAACTATTTCCTTCTACCCTCAAGGATGCAGCATTGCGTTGTTTCATGGGGCTACCTAGCAACAGCATCACAACTTGCGCTCAGATGTAGCAAGCCTTTAATAATAAATACCGGGACTATTGTAGGCCAAAAGATACCAATGAAGAAATCTTCTGAATGACCATGGGAAGCAATGAATCCTTGGAAGATTATGAAGAGAGGTTTCAGCTCAGTTATAAAAGGGTCGGGTGCACACTTGACCCCGAATCTCTGAAGTTGATCCTACTCACAGGAGTCCCGGAAGACCTTCTAGACACCCTCCATTTGCTGGCTGGGGGGGACATCTACTAACTACCTTATGAAGACATAAAGACTGGTTTTAGAAACCATTCTAGGGCAGCCAGAAAGAGAGGTAGGGGGAGTCAACCCATAGCTAATACCTCCTCATCCAGTTCATCCCTTAAAGGAGAATTTGAAAATCTGCTGGAAGATTTCAAGAGCGAGATGGTGCAGACTCTTGCCATGCAAATGGATACCTTGCATATCAAAAGGAAACAAGAGGAAGCAGAAAGGGCTTTGGCCATTTTTTTCCCTAGGTGCACCAGAAGGCATCCTAGGAACAAGTGTCCATTGAACTCTATAAAAGTGTGTTCATTCTATGAAGAAGATCATCCTATAAATAAGTTCCCTTCCTTGCCCGGACTTAAAGCTATATACCAGGGGACCAAAGGATCCATTGAACCACTCTATTTCATGAACCAAAGGAGGCCACATGGACCCAGACCTTACCAGCAGGGAATGCAAGGGACATCCCAGGCATATTACAACCCCAATCAAGCCACTTCCATGCCTTCTTGGGGTCCCCCTGCTCATCCTTCCTGGTCCACACCCCCTCCTTGGTCATATCCACCTCAATATCATGCTCAACCAACTACTCATTCATTCCACTCCTATGCTCAGCCACAACCTTAGTGGAATACACCTCATCAGGGGTGGAGGCCCCAATACAACACTCCTCCCGCTATTTTGCCTCCACCACCTGCTCAACCATAACCATCACCTCCTGCTCCACCAAGACAACCCAAAATGCCTACTCAACTGAACCTGAACCCAAATAACAGACAGGCTCAGCAAGTATATAGTGGGGAACCGGCATGCCTAACTTATGCTATGGAAATTCAGGAGATTAACCTGCGATCTAAGAAGGTTCTCCCAGATAACTAGCCTCCCCTTAAGGAGGATGAGGAAGATAAAGAGGAAATTGAACCAAAACCCATTCCACCCTTTACTCAGAGATTTTCCAGAATAACCCAGCCTACCCAAGAAGAAACTGAACTTCTAGGAGAATTGAAACAATTATGTGTAAAGATACCACTTCTCGAAGCCATAAAGGATATGCCTATATACAACAAAATGATCAAGGAGAAGTGCTTCAGGCATTCAGGAAGGTGCAAGAGAGATGCCGCAACCCATCAATGTCATAGGACAATTGTCCGACCTGATGTTGGGACAGATAATCTGTCTGAAGTATCTAGACCCTGGAAGCCTGGTAGTCGATTTCCACATCAATGGAACCATGATTCCCCATACCTTGATTGCTCTGGGAGCTACCATTAATGTGATGACCAAGGAAACTATGCTCAAGCTCAACCTCCAGGGTATTGGCATTATGGAACAGGTTTGGTGCTATGGCACAGGTGTTGTCCTTGATGGCAACCTTCTTTGGTAACAGATCTCAGTTCAAGCACTCAGAAAGTAGAAAAAGACATATACGCAGGTTCATCTAGACGAAGGTGCGTATACACGCGGGGTATACTTTATAAAAGCGCGTATATGTTGGTGATCATTCTTTTGGTCCATGGCAGTTAGATCTTGGAACTTGAACCTATGTTTTTGGACCATGGCGTCTCGTCAATTGTGTCGATCCATTGTTTTGGGTTCATGGTATTGAAATGTTATGGTTTTGAACCATGGTATTGGGGAAGGCCTTGGACTATAAAAGAGGAAGGAGATCTTGTGACAAATCACCATCTGGATCTTATTGAAGATCTGAAAAAGTGCTAGAGCTGGTATATTGGATGGTGACACAGATCTGGATCTGAAGGAAGGAGGAACCTTAGCACAAAAGGAAGGATAAGGCCTATTCATGGGTCATAATCTTTAAGCCTAAATGATAGTATCTCTGTATGATTTTGATCTGCTTGATGTGGCGCTTGTCTGATCTTATAATCTGGGCTAATTAGTGATTGAATATCTGGAAGAGTGTGTTGTCCTTTATAGATCTGTACGCAGGTTCAGTAAAGCGAAGGCGCGTATACACGCAGTTTAAGGGAAGTAAAGGCGCGTATACGCAGGTTGTCCCATATGCAGATACGTATGCACGCAAGTTGCAGACTGTTGAAAATGCATATATGCATTAAGCTGTGATCTAGCTGTTTCTGCTTATTGCTGCTGTGTTTTGGGTTCTGTTTTTGTTGTGTGGTTTCTGGTACAGTGTTCTGTGTATAGCTGTCAGAGGAGTATCTACTTGTTTCAGATCTAGTTGGTGAAAGGAGATTGGTTGATTCTTGATGATTGTTTGATGTTCATGGATCCAGTTTGAAAATTGATGAAAAGTGGTCCCTGGAAGAAAGAGAAGGATTGTAGCCTTTTGTAGGCCAGCACCTACATACTAGTATCTTGGCTGGTGCAAAAGTTAAAGGGGGTTGTTGCTCCCTTCCAGGAGAAACTGGAGAACGAGAGAGAGTTGTACCTCTCTGCAGGTTGCAGCCTGCGTACTGGTAAAAAGACTGCACCAGTACATTGTAAAAGAAGTTTTCTAATTTAAAAGGAAGATAGAGACGAATTGCAGCAGGTGGTTTTCACCCACATTGGGTTTCCACCTTATATCTTGTGTTCTTTTGTCTGATTTTTTTTCTGCTCTGTTTTACTGTCTCTGGATACTGTTATTTGATTCTGCATCACTGTCTAACAATCATCATCAGAAAGATTAATTAAAGTAAAAGCATGTTCTGTATACGCGGGTTTCCTTCTACATAGTCGCGTACATACGCAGGTTTATTAAATTGAAGTAGCGTATATCAGTTGTTTTGAAAAAGAATAATTATTCTGATAATACTGATTCACCCCCCCTCTCAATATTATTTTCAACAATTGGTATCAGAGCAGGTCCTTCTAAAGAAGCTTGATCGCTTGAAGGAATATCCTTCATCATGAGCAACTACGAGAGGGAAGCATCTATCAGGCCATCGGTTTTTGATGGGACAAACTTCAATTATTGGAAAGGAAGAGTTACTGCCTATCTTCAATCTCTTGGTACAGAAGTTTGGAACATTGTAGAGACAGGCTATGCTTTTCCTTCAACTACTCCTACAGATGCAGACGAGAAAAAGAAGTATGAAACAAATGCTAAAGCAGTCAGTACTCTATTAGGATGTATATCCCAATCAGAATTCATGAAGGTAATGCACTATAAATCTGCAAAAGAAATATGGGAAAAAATAGTCACAAGCTATGAAGGAGATGAACAGGTAAAGCGTGCCAAACTTCAAACTCTCAGGATTCAGTATGAGACTCTTAAGATGTATAATGATGAAAGTGTGGCGAACTATTTTCTTCGAGTAGATGAAGTTGTTAATTGTATGAAAAATCTAGGTGAAGAAATAAAAGAGGCTATTGTGGTTGAAAAGGTGCTAAGATCATTGTCCCCCAAATTTGAATCTAAAGTATCAGCAATAGAAGAAAAGGAAAATCTACGAATTCTTACTATGTCTCAGCTACATGGAATTCTAACTGCTTATGAAATGAGAAAGGGAGGTCCATCAGATAGAAGAGAAGCTGCTTTCAAGGCATCAGCCAAAGGAGATTATTATGAAGCAAGGCACGTCCCAGAAGAAGAGGAAGAAGAATCAAACTTTGTCAGAAATCTTCAAAGGGGTTCTGGAAGGTTCAAAGGTAAGTTTCCTTTTAAATG
>APFE030987368.1:106264-116435 GCA_000404065.3 Pinus taeda
TTCCTTCTAAGGAACAAGTTGCTGACATTTTCACCAAACCACTGCCCAGGGAAACTTTTGAATATCTCAGATAGAAGCTGGGAGTTGTGGATATATCATCTTGCTGTTAAATATTCAAAAAAGTTGGGTGTACGCGTGTTGGACAAGGAGTATCCGCGTACATACGCCGGTCAGTACAGAGACAGTCGCGTATATGAAGACTTGATGGATATCAGAAAGGGCAGGCTTTGGTTGAAGATATTTTGACAGAGGTCTGTCAGAGACCATCCGGCACAGGTTCAGGGGGAGCAAATAATCTTCTAAATTATGCATTGTTGGCATTTGTTTAAAAGCTTTTGGTTCTAGTGCATAGCTGTTGTTGATTTCAGGTAGAACAAAGGCAGAAGGCGAACAAAAGGAACTCTTGGTTGCTGATCTGAATGATCATTGTCAGTTGCTGCTGCTATCAGTTGTTGATATTTTTATATTGGTCTCTATGTCATGTGTCTCTTTCTTCGGTGTCAAGGTCATGTAACGACTTATATTTGTTTCCCCACTATGCCTGGGATGAAGATGCAATGTATTTGGTCATCATATGTAAATTTCTGATGTATTCCACTCGGTTGGATAGATGATCCCCACTTGGTTGGGTGATGGATGTATGTACTAAGTCTTATGATGATAGGAAGGTCTTGTATTATTACACAAGTCTCGGTTTTTCTTCAAGAACATCCTTTTTGCAGATCTTGCCTACAGTCAGGGGGAGCATGGTCAGCACAGAAAATTTCAGCATATACTCAGGGGGAGCACAACCCTTTGCCCTTGATGACAAAGGGGGAGATTGATCTTGGATCTTGGTGTTGCCATCAAGTCCAAAGAGGGAGATTGTTGGCATTATGGCACAGGTTTGGTGCTATGGCACAGGTGTTGTCCTTGATGGCAACCTTCTTTGGTAACAGATCTCAGTTCAGGCGCTCAGAAAGTAGAAAAAGACATATACGTAGGTTCATCTAGACGAAGGCGCGTATACACGCGGGGTATACTTTACAAAAGCGCGTATATGTTGGTGATCATTCTTTTGGTCCATGGCAATTAGATCTTGGAACTTCAACCTATGTTTTGGACCATGGCGTCTCGTCAATTGTGTCGATCCCTAGTTTTGGGTTCATGGTATTGAAATGTTATGGTTTTGACCATGGTATTGGGGAAGGCCTAGGACTATAAAAGAGGAAGGAGATCTTGTGACAAATCACCATCTGGATTATTATTGAAGATCTGAAAAGGTGCTAGAGCTAGTATATTGGATGGTGACGCAGATCTGGATCTGAAGGAAGGAGGAACCTTAGCACAAAAGGAAGGATAAGGTCTATTCATGGGTCATAATCTTTAAGCCTAAATGATAGTATCTCTGTATGATTTTGATCTTCTTGATGTGGCGCTTATCTGATCTATAATCTGAGCTAATTAGTGATTGAATATCTGGAAGAGTGTGTTGTCCTTTATAGATCTGTACGCAGGTTCAGTAAAGCGAAGGCGCGTATACACGCAGTTTAGGGGAAGTAAATGCGCGTATACGCAGGTTGTCCCATACGCAGATGCGTATGCACGCAAGTTGCAGACTGTTGAAAATGAGTATATGCATTAAGCTGTGATCTAGCTGTTTCTGCTTATTGCTGCTGTGTTTTGGGTTCTGTTTCTGCTGTGTGGTTTCTGGTACAGTGTTCTGTGTACAGCTGTCAGAGAAGTATCTACTTGTTTTAGATCTAGTTGGTGAAAAGGAGATTGGTTGATTCTTGATGATTGTTTGATGTTCATGGATCCAGTTTGAAAATTGATGAAAAGTGGTCCCTGGAAGAAAGAGAAGGATTGTAGCCTTTTGTAGGCCAGCACCTACATACTAGTATCTTGGCTGGTGCAAAAGTTAAAGGGGGTTGTTGCTCCCTTCCAGGAGAAACTGGAGAATGAGAGAGAGTTGTACCTCTCTGCAGGTTGCAGCCTGCGTACTGGTAAAAAGACTGCACCAGTACATTGTAAAAGAAGTTTTCTAATTTAAAAGGAAGATAGAGACGAATTGCAGCAGGTGGTTTTCACCCACATTGGGTTTCCACCTTATATCTTGTATTCTTGTGTCTGATTTTCTTTCTGCTCTGTTTTACTGTCTCTGGATACTGTTATTTGATTCTGCATCACTGTCTAACAATCATCATCATAAAGATTAATTAAAGTAAAATCATGTTCTGTATACGCGGGTTTCCTTCTGCATAGTCGCGTACATACGCAGGTTTATTAAATTGAAGTAGCGTATATCAGTTGTTTTGAAAAAGAATAATTATTCTGATAATACTGATTCACCCCCCCTCTCAGTATTATTTTCAACACAGGGCTCCCTGAGAAAAACCACAACAGTACTGCAGTTAGCAGACCGCTCCACCATGACCCCTGAAGGGATTGTGGAACATGTAATGGTCTCCATCGATTCTTGGGAGTACCCTGTTGATTTCTTGGTTCTCCAGCCGAAGGCAAAGCTCGCTGGGTATCCTCTCATCATGGGAATACCCTGGTTGGCTACTGCAGATGCCTACATCAGTTGTCAAGTTTGGAACATGACAATCAAAAATGGGCATATGTCCAAGCAGCTAGTCCTATATCCTCCTACCAAACCTTTGTTAGAACATGATCTACCTCTCTGGTTGGAGGAGGAAGATGAGGATGAAGTCTATTCTACACTACTGTGTGCAGTAGAAGCTGCCATCGGGGGGGAGAACCACAAACTGAGGATGATATCATTGAAAACTTATTCAGAATCCACCCCTCAGTATGTTGCTATTAGAAGAGCTAATGAAAGAAACCCAAGACAGTCCTTTAGTTGATTTCTGTGTGGCCAACCTGACCTCTCTCCGAGTTAAGAATATGGAGTTCGGCCCGGAAAGAACCTTGAAAATCAACTCATCCCTATCCACCTCTCAAGAGAAGGAACTGTGCAGCTTATTGAGAAACCACTTTGATGCTTTCACGTGGAGCTATAAGGAGATGAAGGGAGTGCACCCTTCAATTTGTACTCATCACATTTACGTTAAGGAAAATTGCAAACCAGTTAGACAACCCCAAAGGAGGATGAATCCAACTCTTAAAGACATTGTCAAGGAAGAATTCCAAAAGCTATTGGATGTAGGATTCATCTACTCCATCTCCGACAGTGAATGGGTCTCTCCTTTGGTGTTGGTGCCAAAGAAAAGTGGTAAGTGGAAAATCTGTGTCGATTATCAGGAACTAAACAAGGCCACCAAAAAAGACTATTTTCCTTTGCCTTTCATAGATCAAGTGTTAGATGGCCTAGTGGGGGAAAAGTTTTTATGTTTCCTAGATGGGTTTAGCAGGTACAATCAGATCAAAATCAGTTCGGAAGACCAAGATAAGACCACTTTCACTTGTCCTTGGAGTACCTTTGCATATCGGGTCCTTCCTTTTGGATTATGCAATGCTCCCGCCACTTTCCAGAGAGCAGTATTGAGTATATTCTCTAAATTGGTTCATGATGCAGTGGAAATCTATATGGATGATTTTATGCCTTATGGTTCTAACTTCTAGGAAGCTTTGTCTAACCTGGGAAAAGTTTTGGACAAGTGTATTGAAATGAACCTATCCCTGAGTCCTGAAAAGTGTGAATTCTTGATGGCTGAAGGGACCATACTAGGTCATGCAATCTCTCAGCAAGGATTACAGGTGGACCCCAACAAAATTTCCATCATCCAAAGTGTCCCACATCCTCAAAAGGTGAGAGATGTCCAAAGCTTCCTAGGCTTAGCGGGATATTATAGAAGATTCATTAAAGATTTCAATAAGCTAGCCTCTCCATTGTTTGGTCTTTTGGGGAAAGATGTTGAGTTCATATGGACTGCCAACTGTCAAGAAGCCCTAGATACCTTGAAAAGTAAACTTGTGACTGCCCCAATATTGAGAGGTCCAAACTGGGCCCTACCTTTCCACATTCATACAGATGCCTTGAACAAAGAAATAAGAGAAACCTTAGGGAAAATTGATGAAAAGTTACCTTATGCCATATACTTTATAGGTAAGAATTTTTCGAAGGTATAATTAAACTACACGGTGACGGAGAAAGAACTCCTAGCTGTTGTCCATTCCTTAAATAAATTCAGACATTATATTGCAGACTATCAGGCCTTTGTACACACTGATCATGTTGCAATTAGGTATTTGATGAATAAACCAGATGTGAATGCTCATATCATTAGATGGCTGCTCTTATTACAGCAATTTTATTTAACCATTATTAATAAACCTGGTAAGGAAAATGTTGTTGCTGACTTTTTGTCTAAACTAAATCTGCCTATAGGTGAAGAAGGAACGGTGGATGATCAGATGTCGGATGAACACCTATTTTCTATCTCAGTATTCTCCCCATGGTTTGGTGATATAGTGAATTACTTGGTTTCAGCACAGTTCCCACCACACTTGTCCTCCAAAGAGAAGAGCAAGATCGTGAGGAAAAGCACCCCTTTCACTTTGATTGGGGGAAATCTCTTCAAACTTGACACAGATCAGATTTTGAGAAGATGTGTGAGGGAGGAGGAAGTATTTGACATCCTCCTGACCTGTCATGATGGGCCTTGTGGGGGACATTTTGTAGCAAAGAGGACTGCCTACAAAATTCTGCAAGCAGGTTCCTATTGGCCCACTCTTCATCAAGATGTGAGGAGGTATATCAGCCAATGTGATCAGTGTCAATGGATGGGGAAACCTAATCCAAAGGATGAAATGCCCTTGCAGCCTCAAGTGACTCTCGAGCCATTTGGCAAGTGGGGCATGGACTTTGTGGGTCCTATCAACCCTCCTTCAAACCAGAAATAATACATCATTGTGTGCAATGATTATCTGACAAAATGGGCAGAGACAAGGGAAATTGAGGCAGCAACTGAAGAGAAAGTAGGTGAGTTTTTCAGGGAGAACATCTTCTATAAGTTCGGATATCCAAGAGAATTAGTCACAGTTCAAGGAAGTCAGTTCACCTCCAATCTGATTGAAGACCTACTCACACATCACAGAATCAAGCACAGCACTTCCACCCCCTACCATCCACAAGCCAATGGACAGGTGGAAGTCACCAACAGAGCCCTAGAAGGAATTTTGACCAAAGTAGTGAGCAGCAGTAGAAAAGATTAGGTAGATCGACTGGTTGAGGCCACTTGGGCCTATAACACCACATGGAAGACCACCACAGGGTTCACACCCTATGAGCTATTCTATTGAAAGAAGGCTCTACTGTCCATAGAATTTGAATACAATACACTAAGGATGGCAGCTCAGCTGGACCTAGATCTCAGCCATGCACAAAAGGAAAGGTTACTCCAGCTAAATGGATTGGATGAACAAAGATTGTAGGCCCTTTTCCACACAGAGGTAGTCCAGCTTCAAAGGAAAATATGGAATGACAAACACCTCAAAGAGAAGAAATTCCAAGAAGGAGATTGGGTGTTGCTATATGACTCGAGGTATAAAGATTTCAAGGGAAAAGTGAGGACAAGATGGTTGGGACCGTACATAGTAGAAAAGTGCAATGACAATGGTTTGGTGCTGATCAGGACCATCTATGAAGAAGCCATCCCCATGCTTGTCAATGGGCATAGTTTGAAAATCTACAAGAAGCCCCTCCCCAAGCAAGAATTCATTGAGAATCTAAGTAAAACAGTGTTGTTAGTGGAGCAAGTCCTACCTCCACTCCACCCACTCACTAAAAAAACAAAAAAGAGAAAAAGGAGAAAAAAACAAAAAAAAAAATGAGGAGAATAAATATCCCTGGGTGAAAACCTTCCCTTGGAGGTGCCCAAGGCAGGCAGGTAGGGTGAAAACCTCCTGGAGGTGCCCTAACTGTCTCTTACAAAAAAAAAAAAAAAAAATAACAGAAAAAGAAAAATTAACTTCTTCTTGAGTGCATTGCAAGTTGCAGGAGGACCAAAGAAGGAAAAGGGGACATCACACAAGCTGCTTACATCTCTTATAGACCCTCTTCCATCGTTTCTGTCTTTTTCCATCCCCTAGTATTGCTTTTTCTGAAATTTGTGCATCCTACAAGAGGCACTGTGTGTTCTACAGGAAACTCCTGTAGAAATCACAGAGAGCTCAAAATCAAGTCAAGAAAAGGATCAAAGGGCTAGAAACTTGTCTAGAAGACTTGTGGACCCCCCTACTTCCATTCATCCTCATAACCCTCCATTCCATACCTTCACCACTACATTTCCACTCGCTTCTTTCTTCCCTCCACATAAAACACAGAAATCCTGTTTCTTTTGGTTTTTTTTAGAAAAATAAAATATAAAACAGGCATCATCCTTAACTCTTAACTATTGCATACCAACTTCTTACCCATGACTGTCAAAATATTCCTTAGATTCCTCTCAAGTCCCTGCTCAAGCATCAGCCAAAAGTTTTAGAGGGAGAATCAGCTACAGGAATCCATGTAGGATTCCTGTAGCAGCTGATCCCCTTAAAAATCAAGCTCCAGAGGCAGGGTCAGTGCAGCCACAGATGTGTAGAACGTGCAAGGAGTAGGATCCTGATTGAAGATCACCTCTACAAGGTGGCTGAGCCACCAATCCAGAAGCCAAGGTGCAAGCAGCAGAAATCCATGGATAGAATGCCAAAGTCTAAGCATGCAATAACACATAGCACGCAATTCTCGACTAATAGGTAAGTGACTAAACCCGTTCCTCTGTTGCATGGGTATATTTTTAAAAATGCATGGACAAATGAGATGGTTGAGATTGAACTAGATCGGTGGCCAGCTAACTAGCCACCCTTGTCCAGATCAAACAGCACTCCGCAGGTGCACACAGCATGTGTGTTCAGTCAACTCAAAAAAAAGATTAGAATAGGTAGTGGCGAAATCCAACAAGAATGATGGAAATGATTGCGGCAGGCAACATAAAATTTCCATGATGACACTGCAGTGGGGACCAACGGCCCGAATGAGGGTAACGTACCCTTCGTGCCACCTCACCTCATCATTGCAGAACTCTCTCATAAGCTTAAGTCTGCTACAGTCGACCACCTTCACCACCTTTGTTCTCATTTGTGTTGATGTGCTCTCGATTGTAGCAGCCTACCTACCACCTCCAAAGCCTTGAAATAATCGAATTCTGTCATTTTCAGGACCCGCCCGCTTATCGAGCTCTACAGGAGCATTATTGGGCTCTACAGGAGCATTATCGGACACTACAGGAGCGGAAACACAGTCCTACACAAGCCTTTTTATAGGAGGGCCAGTGAGCAGCATCGCAGAGAAAAATTCAAGATTTTATGGAAAATTTGAGCTCAAAGAGGTAGGCTTTGTGTAGACCCTCTCTGCATTTATGTCTCTACAAAGGGCGGTGTGATTCCAAGTGAGGTATTGAGTTGAAAAAGGAAGGAAAGTGATAACAGAGTCTGTCTGTGTTTTTAAGAAATTATATATGGAGTTTCTCCATTTGCTCTTTTCCCGAAATACTCTCTTTCTCCTCTGTGGTATTCTCCAATGAAAAAAGATGATGCAACTTTAGAAAAGTAAGCCTGAAAAGAGTGAATTTGAGTTGGGTAGTCTGCACATTTTGTAAGAAGAAAGACACAGTCCTGTATGTTCTATGTTTTTTTAAGGTATTTTTTCCCTCAAACAGACAGAGAAGTAATGTAAGTCTAGAGAACCGAGTTTGGAAGGAAGGAAAGTTGCAATTTGTTTTTGTTTAAAAAAAAGAACACAAAAAATCTCTCTCTATTTCCTAAAAGAAAACCTCAGTTGTTCCTGTGTTTTCGGGATTGAAACATGTTCCCTCCCTCTTCAACTGAAATATTCCAGCAAAATCTGAAATATCATGACAAGGGGTTTTATTAGGAAGGAGCCTCTGAATTCAACTAAGCTACATGAACATCCATAAGTGGTAGCCCTCTTTACTAGAACAAATTGTATGCCTTTCTTTGAAAAGTTTCATGGGTATGATGATGAAGTCACAGAGGAATTTGCATTGTCTTTAAAACCTCACTCAAAAACCCATGCCATTGTTAGTTTCAGGGGTCTAACCATAGAAATCACACTAGAATTCATCAGTAGGGTCACCGGTCTCCCACTTGGACTACCCTGGAGCAAGGAGAAAAACCACTGGGTCAGGTTGCCAAGAAGACCTTTTTCTAGCCTAATGAGCACCCTGTGGAAGACAAGAATGGCATCAAGAGGACTAGCATACCTTACCCCTGAGATGAGGTCAGCTATCAAATTATCAAATACATCTCTTGTGAAGGAAGATACAGCATAGTTTATGGGAATCATTTCAAAATTTTTCATGAATTGAGGTATGGCATGGATCTCCCTGCACATCAAAAACTCAGTGTTCCATATTTTCTCCTCCAATCCTTCATAGAATCTAGCATCAAATTGAAGGTAGGAGTTCCAAACCTATTGGCTCACCATGGGCTAATTAAATTGTTGGTGGAAGATGCCCTCCACACTTTCACAATTCCCATAGCTTGGGAGATTTTTAGAAACATGACTAAAGAGGATGATATAAAATCTCTCAACTATGACCTCAGTCCACCTGAAAGTGAGGAAGAAGAACAAAGAGGAGAAACTAGGAAGGAAATCCATGAAGAAGAGGGCACTCAAATGGAAGAAGAGGAAACCCAATCAGAGAAAGAAGAAAACCAGATAGAAAAGGAGAAACATGACACCACCAGAGATGAGCCTAAAGCAAAAAAGAAGAAAGCATCAAAAGTAGAAAAGGGTAAAACCACAATAGAGAAAAAGAAGAAACCTAGGACAGTTCAGAAAAAGGTTACCACAGAAAAAGAAAAAGCTAAGAAAGAAGAGGAGAAAACCAAATCAGAGACAGAAGAAGCAAAACCAGCAGGAACAGAAAAGACAGCAGATGAAGGAAAAGAAGCACAATAGGAAGAAGTGTCTCCTAAGACACTAGCAAGGGAGGTAACAGCTATTCTTGCTACACTTAGTACTCCAGCCAAGCCCAAACCAAAGAGAAAAACACAACCATCCATGCATTTCAAGGCTCGAAAAAGCACCAGAATAAAGATGGGGAAACCTCAGCCATCTTCAAAGGGGCCCATCATCATTTAAGATTCCCCTACTGCCAAAAAGAAGGAATCTCCATCCAGAACCCCCATCACCTATGAGAGAGGAAGTCCTAAGACCTCCACTTGGAGGGAAAGGATAAAACTACAGGACTCCAAAATTGTCCTACGGGAGGCATAGACCACCCTACAGGAGACCTAGACAAAGCTAAAGGATACTGAGAAACTTGAGAAAGAGACAGAAGAGCAGACCAAGGAGAAAGATAAGGAAAAAGAGATACCAGAACCTGACCCACAGCCTAATTTGGGCTCTTATTACAACCTTCTTGAAGGAGGAAAAATTATCCCTCAGAAATTTGCAGTCCCGCTCTTTTTTGAGCTAGAAAAAGAAAGGGTCAAAATCCATAGGTGGATGCAAATCGCAAAATCAAAAGGGGTGGAATACATTGGGCACATGGAAAACAAGTTTAGATAGATGGGAAAAAAATTAAGCATTGTAAGGCATATAAAAGGCATTAGGAGATCGCAATTGGAAGAAGAAAATGAAAGGTTAAAGAAACAGCTGCAAGAGAGGGAACCCCAGGCAGAAAATGAGTTTTTAAGCTTAAGAAGATAGCAGCAGGAAAAGGAACCCCGGGCATAAAGTGAGATATTAATAAGACAACAACAAGAAAGGGAACCCCAGGCAGAAAATGAGGTATTGATCTTAAGAAGGCAGCTACAGGAAAGGGAAGCCCAATTAGCCTGCATCGCCAACTGGGTTATGGAGGCACTACAGTGCAAGAAGCTAGCCAAATCATATGCAATATACCTCAAGGATCAGTGGCTCCATTTCCAAATCAATACTCTGGCCCAGAGAGGCAGCATACCTTTTCAAGATTATGGTCAATTCATGGATCTATGTGACCACAGTTCAGTTGAGGACAAAGCGAAGATGGAAGAGTTTTATTTACACAACATTTTCCTTACTAATATGAACCTATAGGACCCCAATGTTGTGTTATGAGACTTGCAACTGATGGCCATGGCATATTGGATGAGCCATGAAGAGAAAAGGGCAGCAGAGATCCAAAAAATGATGGCAAAAGAGCAGAATGAACCTCTGATGATTAGAGCAGGGCCA
>APFE030987368.1:124690-140121 GCA_000404065.3 Pinus taeda
ACTTGTTTGTTTCTAAGATAGCCACCCATCTTAGTGGGAATAGCAGCATCCGAGTGGACACTATTCCCGGTAACACCCACTATTTCTCCACCTTCAAAACCTCCAAAAATAACTCTCGGCATCCTCCTGTAGATCCTCCTGTAGATCCCCTGCAGCCCCCTGTAGAATTTCCTGTAAGTGATTTTTCAAAATCTGATTGCAAGGGAAGTCTTCATAAGGATGCTAGAGGCTTCTTAAGACCCCTCCACACCTTCTTACACCTATTCAAGAACCAAATCCGCCTTCATTCGCCACCAAACCTTCACCACAGTCAAAAACAGAGAAAAGGTCATGCACAACAATTTCACATAAAACACATAAAAACACAAAAAGTTGTTCTTTTTCTCATTTTCTTCTAGGAATAGCTTAAATAGATGTAATTTACCTTTCCAGTAGTCAATGGAACTCATTTCATCAATTTTCATCTCCTTTTCTGCAACAGTAGGGTTAGTTGGAAAAATTAGGGTTTTCTACGGTTTGCGTTACACTTCAATCTTCTTTCTTTTTCTACAAGTAGAATAGTCTCTGTAGAGTTAGCTTTCTTTCATCACAGTTAAAAGATTCATCTAGAACCTCATAGAAGTTGGCTTGAGCTCCTAGTGACCTTGTGCCAGCTGACCAAGTGACAGCCTGCAGTAAGAGCTAGTACTTGTGCATATAGCACCGTCGCTTCCAAGTTTGTTACAAACTACTGGGTTGATAAAATTAAAATAGGAAGCCCCTGCTGCTGCAGCATTATTGCTGCGATACTGGTGCTCACTAGAGATGTTTGTTGAAGCAGCCATGAGGACTTGACATACCTCATTTTGCACCTTATGACCAATTTTGAAGGTTTTCTGAGCATTTTTGCTTGTTTTTTACTATTTTGGTGCCAAATTCAGAAATTGGCTAGTCACAGAAGCAAGGTGTTGCGCTTTTTCCTCAGGCATCCTGATCACAAATAGTTTGTAGTTTTGGAAAGATCATGGCATCCTCTCAAAACCCGTTTCATCATATTTCTTAGAGAGGGCCCAAAGTTTAAGAAAAAGGGAAAAAAGGGGTCACAAATCAACATTTTGCCTATCTTTTTGACAAGCGTTGTGCTTCTAGAGAAACCTTGGAAGAATGAGTTTTTTAAGGCCTTCCCATGGGTCATTTTTTAAACTTCAAGGTTTTATGGAAATTAGAATTAAAATCTAGTTGACCGTTCTTTTATATATTCATTTGGACCTCAGTAAGGCACCTTAAAGTGGGCTCAAAGTCCACACTGCATTTCTACAAATTTTCGTGTTTTTCATTTAAGTTTCACTGTGTAAATTTCCTAGTTTTTAGTTTGACTTGGTCAAAGTCAAAACTCTTGATGTAATTGAAGTTAGTTCAAGGTTAGATGATGTAATCATGAATAAATAGACATTATATGTTTTTTTATGGTTTATTAGGCCTCATTAAGGAAGCAAAATCCAAAACAAAGTCTACAAGAAGTGTTTGTATTTGACCTTCTCACTCTCACATGTTGGTTGAGAGAATATTGGAGACAGTTCCACCACCTAGGAATTCGACTCCTAAAGGTGGGAAAGTGGTTCAATTGCTTCTATATGTATCATTTCTCATTCGGAAAGAGGAGTTGGACTTTTGTGGAGAAGGTTTGTATGTTTATGATCTCTTCAGCTAATATAGGAGCAGTTTCACTTATATTTCAGGAACTCTAGTTCAGTGAGTCTATGGTGTTTTCTTACTCTTTCTATCAGTTCCTAATGGATAAATCATCTCTCTTTACGTGCTTTATTTTCCTCCTATGAATTTCCTTGCAGTTATATATAAAGGAATCTTGAATTTAAGCTTTGTTTATGTGGAATTCATACTTGTGTTTCCTTTCTTCTAAAGCTAATGAATTCATGCTTTCACATGCTCATTAGTTTCTTTTAAGCTCACAAATCTATACTACATTTACAAACACTCCAATTGCACCATAACACACTAATATCTATCTCCTATTTATACTTTTCTTTGCATACTTGAAGCCTAGACCTAATTACTTGCTCTAAACCCTAGTCCAACAAACTAAAAACCCTAAATTCACAAACACTGAAAACAAAACTTGCATACCTAGCCTAAAACCTTTTTCTTTATAGTTATTCATTGACAAATCCTTAGAGAGATCCCTCTTTGGTTCAGTAGGGCTAGCTACTGAGTTGAAAGTGGTTCGAGGTTACCTCTTTCAGTCTCCTCCTCAGTCTAGGAAATTGTAGAGGATAGCAGAACCTACAATAGAAATTGGCAAGACCCAGAAAGTTTTGGAGCTCTGTTAGAGTGGTTGGGGCTGGCCAATCCTGAATAACTTGTATCTTGGTTGGGTACACATGCACAACTCACTCATCAATAATATACCCTAGATATTGAACCTGAGTCATACCAAAAGAACATTTGTCCAAATTGACACACAATTTGTGTTGTCATAGGGTTTGGAGGACCTATCAAATATGGTGTAGGTGTTATTCCCTACTCTAGATTAATATCAGGATGTCGTATAAATACACTACCACGAACGAGTTGGTCTTGGGTCATAAGATATCATACATCAACCTCATGAAGGTTACGGGGGCATTCGTTAACCCAAAAGGCATAACCAACCATTCGAAAAGGCTCTCCTTGGATTTGAAGGAAATCTTCCACACGTCAAAGGGTTCGGTTGGTACCTGGCGATAACTAGACTTCAAGTCAATCTTGTTGAAATTTTGGCAACAGTGATTTGGTCGATAAGCTCATCAATCCATGGGATTGGATACCTATTCCGAACAGTGATCTTATTCAACTCTTGATAGTCAATACAGAGCCTTCCGACTCTATCCTTATTCTCTACCAACAGTATCAGACTCCCACAGGGTGATGAACTTGGCTTGATGTGCCCTTTCTACACTTGCTCCTGAATCTGCCTCTTGATTTCATTGTACTCCAGAACAAAGAATCGGTAGATCAATCCATTAGGTAGCAGTGTGCCCAGGGTTAGATCGATGGAGTGCTTGACCTAAGAGTGTATGGGTACCCCTGTGGGTGAAGTGAAGACGTACCTGTACTCCTCCATGACCTTGTCCATCTATTGTTGTTGTGCAGAGGAGATCTGTCTAGAGATTGTGGATGTGGCAACAATATTCCTCTTGCTCTGAGGGAGAATCATAAGGAAGATAAATTTCCTAGTCTCAGAATGATCTTATTGTGTTGTTTAGCAGAGATCAAAGAAAAAGTGGTAGGTGGCACTACTTCTTCTATCCTGTACAATTTCTGACCCAAAGTAATAATAATAGAACAATGTTTGGATTCATATAGAGCATGACGCTTCCATAGGTATGGATAACCTAGAAAACCATTACAAACTTCCAGAGGGGAAACATCGCACAATACCTCATCTACAAAGGTCTTGATGATATAAGGTAGGTGGCACTATTGGCTAACATGGAGATCTCTCCATTGGTGGAGCCACTCGATGGTGTACAACTGTGGGTGCGGCATTATTAGTGGCTTCAATCTCTTAACAACCTCAGTTGACATTAGGTTATTTTGGCTTCCACTATCAACAATGAACACCAACGACGAACCCTTTACCCACATTTGTGAGTGGAAGAAGCACTCCCCCTCCTCTAGATCCTTAGGTTTCACCCTTTAGAACTTAGTGGTGGCTATATTCGCAATGAGTTATGCATCAATGATCTACTTTCCCTTGTCTAGTTCTAGCTTGGAATCAGAGCATGCATCCATCTTTGAGTCTTTTAGCTTGGCCACCAAACCCTGTTTAGCATGACATTTCCTCGTGTTGTGAGTGGGATTTTTATGGAACTCACACCACTTTCTAGTGTCCTTCTTCGCCTTCCCGTTATTCTTGGCTTACGAATTTGACGATTTTCCCTTGGGGGTCATAGCTTGGCTTTTCCCTTTTCTCTATGCCTTGGGGGCGCTTTTCCCTGCTTCGGGTTCGCAAAGCCAAAGTCTTGCTTCTTCTATTTGAACTTTTGCTCAATCTTTGCATCATATCGATATGTTACACCAAGCAAAGATATGTCCAAGAAACTCCATTTCCTCCTGAATGTATTTTTGCAAAGAACCGCGGTACTTGAGCACCATATGTTTCTTGTAATCTTTTATACCCAACTTTTTGCTCAAGGAATGCAAAATATTCGTCGACTCATGCACATATTAGTCCCTTTGCTTCTGCAGTGTAGTCCATTGTATGTACTTGTCTTCATAGCTCCCAACAGGGTAATATTATTCATTGATGGCATCTCGGAAAGAATTGTAAGTGGGTGTGGCTGAAAATAGTGAGGGTTCCCTCTCATCCCTTTGCTTATAGTAGGTTTGCCACTAGTCCTTGACATGGGGGGTGGCTTTGAGGAGTGAAAAAGTAATATTTTCCCTATTGGAAAAATCATGAACTGAAAAATATGCTTCCAACAAATTTAACCATTTATCTACGGTATCTGCATTTATTTGGCCTTCAAATATGTGGATTTCAAAGTTGCCTTGTGCCTTAAATGGAGTGGTTCCTCCAGAGTGGTTGTCGGATGAAGATGTGTTGCCTATGGGCATCCATCAAACGATCTATGCAAAGTTGTCCATCATCGCGTTCCTTTGTCACTCGAGGGATTTTTCGACAATATTTTGAAAGCATCTGATGCTCCCTCATCTTCTTTTATTCTTCCATGGGAGGTCATCTGGTTTGGCAAGGCTAATCTTACAAAGGTTCAACCAGTTCAATCCCTAAATATTTATACCCCGACCTCGTTGGGGACATGCACATAGATAAAAAGAAAGAGAAGATCGCTCTGATACCATTAATATATAATTATGTAGGAACAAAAATTAATACATAAATAAATATAAACACAGACATGCAGTAGAAATAAATATTCATTTCATTAATATCAAAGAACTGAAAGATGCTTACATACAAAATGGAAATAAACTAGCTCGGACAATGGTAGCTTATCTCAGAGAAGAGAGGTGGTGGATACATTCCTCATATTTGTGCTACAATGAGGCTCGAGGGCATTTCTATTATTTAACAACAAGGGGAAACCCTAAACAACCAAAGCCCTACCCTAAGAGATGGAATGTCTAGAGTTTGTGGGCCCCGTTGGGGTTAGATGGACAACCAACTTCTCAGGGTCATAACTTGGTCATATGATCTCCGTCTAGTGTGTGTGATGCCTTATTAGAAATATGTCTCCAAGTACTATACAAATTTTGATAATCCATTACCTACAGCTACGAGTTTTTTTCAGACCTCAAAAAAACGTCGTTTAGGGGGTCAAAACAGCTCCAGAAGTTTAGGACCCAGAAAACTACTAAAAATAGTAAATTGTGCTATAATCAAGGAAAGTAATTAAACCAACTGGAGGTTCAGGTGGAATAGGTGGGAGGCCACCCAAATACAACTATATCATTTCATATCAATAAATCCTTATAAATAATATCAAAACAATGTTGAGAAAAACATGTATCATGTGTACGATCATCGTTGATGTAGAAATGGTACTCTTTAATCACTTTACGATTATTTTCATTACTATCAAAACCATCAATACCAAGATTTGCATGCCTATACAAAATATTCACGAATATAGAGACCTGGTCTAAATGATAATATTCACTTTGTATTTCTTGTTGTGAAACGAACAAGTAATTCCTAGCAAAATCAACCACCCATAATATTGCTCCCTTTGGGAACACATTAAGTGATTGTTTGAACTGTAAATCCTGTTGTTTTTCTATATGAGAGTGCTTAATATTTTATATACTTGCTCCCTAAAATTCTCCATAAAACTTGGCACAGAAATGTCACTTTTAAGTAAATTAATATTTATTGATGTTGTCTTTGAATCTGTAACGACAATGTATGTAACATATTCATATATTTTCCACTTCAAAATGAGATTTGTAAATTGAAAATCACCTAGATCAATGGGATACTTAGCATGAAAGAGTGCCAAATGAGAGCATTCTTTTCATTTTCTTCCACCAACACATTCTTTCTTATAAAATAATTGGTCATTTTCTTGTGCACATAATCTCTTACATAAAAATTCGCAAACACTTGAAGAAGGGGTCTGATCCGATTAGACCATTATTCTATCCCGAATATTATAAATGTCTCATAATATAATTGGAATTCTTCATGTTATTGACAACAACATGTGTTACAAATAATGGCATGCATGACATACCATGGTTTAAGCTTCACAAATGTGTTAAGGGAAATATTCACATGAGCATTATTCTCCATAAAATTCTGGATTAACTCCACTTGATTGACCTATGTTATTTGTTTGGCATGAGTATCATAAATCCCTCTATATATACGATGTTGCATAATGTCCTTTTGATTTAATGACACACGAGAATTCAAATCCAAAAACTCTTTCACCTTATCTCTCACATTATTTAGAAGTCTATCTTGATAGGAATGCTTACAGATATTAGCCCAACATATAAGCTCATCATTCTCATCTACTTCAATCCTAAATTTTTTATGCCTCCATATACTTTTTCTTAATGTTTTCTACATTCTTGTTGCCATTGACATCAATCGCTTTGATCGAGTTCCTTTTCTGACAATTACTGTTAACAATTCTCTATGAGCACTTATGCCATCTCGAGATCAATTTTTTGCAAGTGTGTCAAGGGCCGATGTCATTTCTTTTATACCAACTCATTTACCTGCACCTCTTTTAAATATCTAATGCATAGTAATTGAATTTCATTTCTTAGAGCTTTGTGTTTTAAAGCTTTATGTAAAATTTGAGCTTGTGCTATGATATATTTACATTTAAAAACTTGTTGATTATCGCATTTAATTTATTTTGAATTATTTGTTCATTCATTGATGGCCCCATTTCTTCCATTTTAGTTGGATCCATATTCTCTACAAAATTATCATCAAAGACAATGTTCTTGTAACTTCCAATTAATTTCTATGTTTTTAAAGCATTAATTGATTCCCCGGTGTTATCTATATTCTCGTTGACAAGTTGATCAACATCTCTCATTTCCTCATCATTTCCATGTAAATCTACATCTCTTTCAAAATCTCTATTTTTTACCTCCACATCTTCTTTAAGCTCTCTATTTTATACCCCTGCAATTTCTTCAAGCTCTCTATTAGGCACTCCCACATCTCCTTCAGGCTCTACATTTGGTACGTCCACATTTCTTTTGGCCTCTCTATTTTCCCTTAGTGCTCTCCTTTTTTCTTGTTGTTTTTCACTTTTTCCTTTAAATAATTTCTAATGTAATCATACGTTCATTTACAATTCCTTTGGTTTCCCATGTTCAAATTTTATAAATCTAAAGTCTAATTCCAAAACAACACAAGTGAGTTCAAGCTTTTAATACTACAAATGATTCAAGACAAAATCAAATATCTCAAAACAAAATTATAATATATGCTACAATCAAATTCCACAAACTGCAAAATCTATTTTTCCTCATACCCCTCATAAAAACTAGTGATTAATAATTTAATGTAAAATAAATTTCAATATATCTACTTCATTTAAAAAAAAAAAAACATTCAAAATATTATTTTCCATAGGAAAAAAATTAATATTTATTTCCATAGCAAAAAATAACAAAATAACAATATTCAATTTTCATAGAAAAACAAATAAGTCCCCTTCTCCCCCAAAAAAAACCATCATTTTCCCATATATAATCTTATTTTACCCTTTAAAAAAAAAAAAACCAACAATGTTTATACCTTTAGAAAAAAAACACATTCAAAATATCCTTTTCTATAGGAAGAAATTCAATATTTATTTCCTATAGCAAAAAATAACAATATTCAATTT
This sequence comes from Pinus taeda, assembly GCA_000404065.3. Classification (NCBI taxonomy): domain Eukaryota; kingdom Viridiplantae; phylum Streptophyta; class Pinopsida; order Pinales; family Pinaceae; genus Pinus; species Pinus taeda. Next base: position 132,547 of record APFE030987368.1, read on the forward strand.
CCATGTAAAAACAATAAAATAAGGCCCCTTCTCCAAAAAAAAAGTCATTTTCCCCATATATATATATATATATATATCCTTAATCAAAAAACCACATTTTACAATACGTTAAATGGAATTTTTTTTGGTTACTTTTTAACTTCACATTTCACATTTTTTGTCTTCAATGAAATATTTGGTTGAAAATATATATGATTCTCGGCCAAATTTTTTTTACAACGAATAGGTGCATCGTTTAATAAAATTATTGGGTCGATCGAAGGAGAGATTCTTTGCAAGATTTTTAGTCGAGAGTTTTGTAAATTTTTCGATTGAGAATTTTCTCGGTACCAGAGTTTGGGAAGAGGATATATTCTCTACCAAAAATCTCGGCTGAGAAATTGTTAGTTTTTTGTCTGAGATTTTGTAAATCAGTAAACTCTCGATCAAGAGTTTGGAGACTCTCTCCCCAAAATCTTGGCCGAAATTTTTTAATTTTCTCGATCGAGATTTAGTTCAAAGAAAACTTTGGGTGGTTAGTGGAAACCAGAGTTACAAAAACTATCATTCGAGACTTTTAAATTTCTCATCTGAAATTTTTCTTTATGCTCTCAGCTAAAATTTTCGATCAACAAAAATTTGCGAAATTTCGGCAACTTTCAAGAAATAGCTACTTCATAGGAGTTGAATCCCTGCCAAATTTAAGATTTAACTAAATCCTTTGGTACCATTGGATTAATCTTGAACCTATTTTCAAATGATATATAAGTTTTATTTATTTTCATGAAGAATTTATATTTATTAATAATCTTATACTAAATTGTCACTGTCGATTTTGAGACTTTTAAAAATTAATTGAAATGAAAAATCAATAACTTCAAAATTGAAACACCAAATAATTTGAAAATCCATCTGGTGTTTCCTCTTTGTGCCCTCTTCAAAACAATATTTTCAAAATTGATGATCACATTAAAATGAAAATTGATGGGTTGTCAAATGTGTTGAAAAATCACCATTTTTTTGTCTTACCCTATTTCATTAAATGATAAGACATAGTGATTGAATTTTAATATTCCCCAAAAATAATACATGCTCAAGAGAAATCTTTTTAGATTGTGATGATATAATTTTTTTCCCAAAATGAATTACCAACTCTACAAACCATGGTGGGTCGCTAAGTCACTCATTATACTTGCATGAAATTTTCAAGTATAAGCATTCAGTAAACACCAAATTTCTCTAGTTATATGTCCATAAAAAATAATAAATAAATATATGAGTACGGAGGCAATAAAATTCTCTACAAATATTCTTTTTACTTCAAAGCAAAATTCTGAAAGGAAAAATGAGTTTTTAGTAGTTGAAGTTGAAAAAACTTAAAAATTCACAATTTTCTATGTCAAAAACAAGCTAAAAGTGTTTCCCAATTTCACATTTTCATGAATGGAATAGAATGAAACACAACTATCAGTTGGGATGATCCAGTGAATTGGGTGCATATCAAACCTAATATGCTAAAGGAGATGGAACAAGGAATAATTGTTATCAAGCAACAATTGAAAATAGCTTGAGATAGGCAAAAGAGCTATGCAGATCAACAGAGGATGTACAAGGAGTTCCAAGTAGGGGAACATGTTTATCTTCACATCAAACCAAGGAAGAGTTCACTAAAAATTGGGTCTTGTGCAAAGCTAACACCCAGGTTTTGTGGACCATTTCAAATCATCGAAAGATTGGGGCTAGTGGCCTACAGATTGGCCTTACCACCCACAGTGAAGGCACATGATGTCTTCCACATTTCTTTGCTTAAAAATCATGTACATGATGCTAATCATGTTGTTAAACTGTTTGTGATAAGGGTAGAATCTCAGGGAGAATTCCATCCAGAGCCACTATCCATTCTGGATCAGAGGTAGATTATGCTGTCTCCGAGCAGTTGAGCAGGTCAAGGTGCAGCATAAGCACTTTGGACCAGATGAAGCCACTTGGGAAATGGTTAAGCCACTGAGGATATCGCACCCATTTTTGTTGAGTAAGCAACTATAAATATAAAATAGGGGTATATAAAGGCTCTTGTAAATTGTGTGTTCAGGTATAGAACACTAAGGACGGTGTTCCTCTAAGGGGGTGGGGTCTCTGACAACCATTTTTTCTATCCTTGTTGTAAACATCACTATGAATTGTAATTCAAGTAAATAATGTGGAAATGTAACACAATGACTCACTGAGGGAACTGGACACATATTTCGGGGACTAAGGATGACAAGTTGTTTGTAAACCCAAACTATTGTATTTATTTCACCACCTATCTCCTTGATGGATTTATCGTACTACAGGTGCAACATTGAATTTAGGGAATGGGCTCCCTTAGTGTAGGAAAAGCATACATACTCAGTTCTCGTGGAAGTGTGGGTGTGGTCAACGCACATGTAAAAGTATGAGAAGGAAAATCGTGGTGAGATACAAGATGTGGAGGGGAAAGTCGTGGATTGATTCATACAAGAAAACGGCATGAGTCGAGCAAGAGAGAGATCTCAGTGAGAAAAGAACAAGTGAATGTGCAAAATAAGGGAATTTAGGGCATCAATTGGCAGTGGGTGTGAATCTTCCAAGAAGAGATAACCTATTATAACCTATGTTGGGATGATATTCTTTGTGTTTGTTGAGGTGGGTGCCTATGGTTTGGTTGGCCAAAGAGATTTTAATGGAGTTGATACATTTAGGTTCTAGTTGCGGCTGATAAACCAGTTAAGTACTTTATCCGAGAGTTGATAAACACCTAGGTAGTGGTTAGCCTTGAAGTTGATAAACCACTATGATACTAATTGGGGTTGATAAACTAATTGATAGGCTGAGACACCTAGGAATTAGTTGAAATTTATGCTAAAACACTAAGTGGCTAACCTTGGGGTTGATAAACCACTTAGGTACTTTCTTAGTAAGCAGATAAACATCTTGGTACTAGACTCTTTACTCCTGCAATACTAAGCCAATTGATAAACATCACTAATAATACATTTTCCTATAACTAAGATGAAACTTACTAAGCCTTGGATGAAACCTCATGATTGGTGTTCTAATAAATAGAGTGTCATTGTGGTGTTATAGCTGGAGGACATTGAGAAACAACCTAAAAATTGAACTCTGCTTCTTACCATTTGTTGATTGGTTGTTGGTGAGAGTATTCTTGAGCAATTACCTCTTCAAATTATGAATTTGGCCCGACAGTGGTCAACTGTAAGAAAGGTGAAATGTAGCTTTCCTACATTTGGTTGGAGATTTGAAGTCCCTCCCTCAAATGCTAGTGATTAACTTATATATATAAGTGTATCTCCTTGTACATTTGTTGCATTTTGAATGTTGAATGATATTTTTATGGGTTATAAAATGAATGCACCAGTATTACTATGGAGGAATGGTGTTATTCTTGGGTGCTTTTAATGAGATTCATGTGTCGTTGTTCTCATGATTTGAGAGGGATTTGCAAATCCCTATGCTTGTTGATAATCTCTTGAATGCATGGTTACTTACCTAGTATCTATGTTTATTTTTTTAGTTCAAGTATTTATCACTATGAGTGACTTTTATTATTGATATGCATGAATATGTCGATTTTTGTTATGTATAGACTAGTGAAAGTTTTTTGTCGACATGTATGTGTCACACTATATCAGTGAATCTGATAGTGCTTGTTGTTAGGCATGTTGATAGCTTATTCCATTTTCTATATCTATATTTGACATGTGGAGCATTGGTGTGGAAACGAGGGATCCATCTATGTTATATTAAGGGTGCAGAGCATTGATTGTCACCTAAAATTGCTTCATAAACCATTGAAGTCCTTGAGAATCTAAGCTTGATTATCACTAAATGACAGGCTTGCGCTCAAGATGGATGAATTTTTTAAGACTTGCAATAGATTTCAACCCATGGATACTGAGAGATGTTTGTTTGTTACCAGATATATTTACGTCCTGGGGAATGGAGATGTGCCTTCGCAAGACAGGAATTTTGATGTTATGGACAAGGCCATGAATTAACAAGAGTGAAGAATGGGAAATATCCCATCATTTGTTGTGTACATCCACATTGCATCACACAAAGGATGTTAATAGACTTCTGGGAGAAGTGGGAATGGTTGATAGAGGGTATGAAATGGGAAAATTCCCGTCACATACCGCCAGAGCTTTCTGTCGCATCGCAAAGGAGTATCACCCCCTTGTGAGTGTGTTGGCGTGGTTGATGGAGGGCGAGATAAAACTTCCTTCCCCATCCTTAAACAGGAAAGTGTTGTTTGCATAAAGATCAGGGTCTCGATAGGACCCATGACTTGAGATGAGGTGGTAGATATCATGTAGGACACGCATGACATGGACCTGTGATGTGGTAAGGTTGTTTGATGTGGTAAGGTTATTGATGTGGCATGTTTTCAGCATGATACGTGGCAGCCAAATATGGTCCTCTGGGATGGCTAAGTAGTCATTTTTTGGATGTATATGGCACCTTTAGAGGATGCCACGTGGTAGAATGACGTCAGCTTGACATCAACAAAATATTGTAGGATTTCTTGACGTGGAGGTTAAGTTGACATGGTATTAAATGACAAATGGTCATGGTTTGTGGTGCCACCTAGTGTGGAATACTACATGGTGCTGATGAGGTAGCAGATGCAGTTGGAAGCCACGTCACCATGGAGTTCAGGATCATGGAATTATATTGTAGTGCTTCTACCATGGGGCGTGGGTAAGACGAAATCCATTGATTGTGAATCGTCACTATCAAATGACATGAAAATATATGGCACGCCATGAAGGTTTGAATGGAGTGTCATTCTAAGGAAGTGGCACAGGGCGCGATGGCGCTATGACATGGAAAGTGCCATGGTGGACTTCATATGGGGAAGCAATTCTACGTAGAAAATCCTTACTAATGTGACAAGGGTTATAGCGCCAAAACTCTAAATGGGCATAACTTCCAATCCGGAGGTTAGATTGAAATAAATTTTATATCGTCAAAAAGATCTCGATGATTTGAACATGATGGTATTATCCAAAGTGAGTTCTGCACACTTCGGATGAGAACATATTTTGTAACCCCATCTTCATGACACCATAGAGGTTGGGTTAATTGAAGGTAACACCTCCCACTAAGCTTGGGAAGCCCAAGGGTGTGGGAGGGAGTGTTACATGTTAACTTGCCAAATTTGTGGTAAATAGTAAAAAACAACCCTCATCTTCTATACTTCATTGTGGTTATAGTGATTATGATGCTGATGATTATTATTATTATTGTTAACTTCTATTGGGGCCAACTTTGGTCTAACAAAACTTAAGGAAAATAATAAGGGCTTAATTGGTTTTCTTTAGAGTTCTAGTTTGCCTTCAAATAGACTGGAAAGGAGATTTCAGAAATCTATATAATTGATTATTCCTCTTTAAGATGGCTAGCTATAATAGAAAGATACATTTGAAATTTTAAATTGAGGTTAATGACGAATCTTTATAGTATCTTAAATTTATTTCTTCATCTAATTCTTTAAAACGTTTCAAATTCTCCTTAAACTTGGACTTGATTGTATTTTTATTAGTATCAAAATTTTGTAGAATGATCTCTTTCTTTATTCCCGAGTAATTTAGTCAATACTTAAAATTTATGCCAACCATTCTTAAATCACAAATAATTTTGACTAAGTTTGAAGAAATATTTAAAAATACCTTGTTTTTTATGTGAGTTGTCTTATGTTTTCACATAAGATACCTAATACATAATCAAACTCTCAATAGTGGAAATATCAACTTTTATGAAAGGCATGTGATAGAGCATGTTAGAGTCGGTCTTGAGCCCTCCATCAGCGATCAAAACTCTTTGCATTTTCATAGGTAGGTGTCTCATCAGTGTCAATTTTTGCATCCCGTTAGGCATGCCATAACCCTAATGGAGGAGCTGATGTGTTTATACCCCTCTTGGCATTGCTGGTTTAAGTCATTTCAGTTATTAAAGCTCTTTCAAGCTTGTCTTGTCTTCTTTTGAGGTCAATTTCCTAGGTCTAGGGTTTTGGTCAAAAATATTACAAGGTCATGTGTTTGAAAGTCAAGGAGTGTTCAGTAAGCCAGAGGGATGATTGTAAAGGTGTCTCTTCTAATTTTTTTTATCTGGTACAATTAATATTCACCTTGGATTTAAAAACTATGTTTTTAAAGCCAAGGTCATTTTTCATTTATTTGTGAAAAAGTGATGAAATTTCAAAAGTCTTCAGTCAACAAAATGCAACCCTGGTCCCCTTGCCAAGGTCCCTTTGATGATCTACCTGCAAAAAAAAAATCAAGCAAAAGTACTAAATCAGTCAATTTCAAGACAAAAGGAAACCAAAAAGACAACAACATGTAAAGTTTAAAAGTGTCATGAGAAAACATTAGAAAGTGGGTTTTGGGCATGAAATTTTTTCAAATGAAATTTATAAAGGCCCAAACTCCCTCCGTGCACTCTCATTGTGTAATCATAACCCTTGCAAGAGTGATTGGGCGCACTTCCAAGAGAATTGAGGCAAAATCGGGTTCAGGACAGGTGCGCGACATGTCAAGCTAGTTGCGCGACATGTTGGGCTGCGCGCGACATGTCAGAGGGTCTCGCAGAGTGTAATTTTGCAATGGGCAAGACATGTTGGGAGGTGCGCGACATGTTGGGCAGGCTGCGCGACATGTCAAGCTAGTTTTCCCCAGCTCATTTTAGAATTGCTCAAGCTCCTTTACTTCATCAAATTGTTTGAGGTAGGCCTTTCAAACTTGTGAATAGCTGCTGGATTTGTTGGGAAACATCATGAATATCCTTGTAATGATCAAATTATGCAAGAAGAAAGATTCCATGTGGCTGTTTATAAATTTGTAAGAGGTGCTAGGGTTTTATTGTTGTTTCATTGTTTCCCCTTGTTCTCATTTTCCCTATGTTTCTTATTTCATTTTCCCTATGTTTCCATGACAATTTAGCTTTTAAATTTGCAAGAAAAGTAAACCCTACCCTTTTCCCTTTAAAAATAAAAATTCAAACCCTATCCTTTTTCCCTCATTATATCTATGTAAATACATGACATTTGATGATGCATGTGCAGTGATGTTTGCAGTGTTTTTCCCTCATTTCCCTGTTTACATATATCCCATTTTCCTTGTAAAAAATATAAACCCTACCCCTCTCCCAAAAGCATCAAAAGACAAAACACTCAAACCCTCATTTTGTTGCACCATATGCATGAGTAACCGCAAGAAATTGTTGGTGAATATGTAGAGAATTTTGTCAATTTTCCCTATTTTCCCCTGTTAATGAATGCATGCATATTCTCATATGTTTACTTCCTATACATGTATTCCCCATATGCAATGATATTCCAATATTCATGATTATAAATGTGTATTCCCATTTGCCATATTGTTTGCATAGTTTCCTTAAATTCCCTGTTATGTTCCTATATTCCTAATTCCTTGTAAAAAGATCCCTCCCCTAACATTTCCCTCATGTCCTTGTCCCCTTGAAACAACATAAAATTTAGCACTTTTTATAGGCAGAAACAACAGTCCAGTTTGTCCACTTTGCTCCTAAACTATG